>JBBPNO010000247.1:0-34765 GCA_038090915.1 Boletus eberwhitei
CCGAGAAGTGGCTCGTGCCAAAATCGGTGTCGCACCACGAAAGGCTCAGCAAGATGCTTTCCTCACCGCCGCAGATGCCTTCATGGCGAGTGGGGACGATGCACCGCTAGGCAAGAATAAATTACAGTATTATCGCAACGCCGCGGACTGCTATGTGCGCGCCGAGGATGACCGGAAAGCAGCTATCGGATTCCTTCATGCTCAGGAGTACGACCTGGCTGCATGGCGCTTTAGGAACGCTGGACTTTTCGACGAGACACTCGAAGTCCTCCACAAACATTCTCACAAGATTCCTTCAGAGTCTTCGGGAGAACTATACACTGTGTGTCGCTTGTTTTATTGCAGCAAGCATGACGGCAACAGGTGCATACTTCGTGATCTACATATGCTGCGTCACTTGACTAACATAGCTGAGCAAGACCACATTTGTCGCTGTTTCCGTCCTTTGAAGAAGAACTGGAATTCCTTGAGGACTATGACCTTGACTTTGCTCGGGCTACACTATTGGAGTCTCACGGAAGATATTCAGAAGCCGCTGAGCTTCATTTGTTGGAGAACCGGCCACTCGACGCAATTAAAGTCCTGTTGAAAGAAAGGGGGTCACGTGACACAATCCAGCAGGCCACCAAAATTCTGCTGGACGGTTTGTGGCGTCGATGCTCATTCGCAATCACGTCGAAAGAAGTGGCGGCCGACCCAGGTGTCAGTGAACTTTTGAAATTGGCCAGCGAATTGCCCTTGTGCTTTTTGGATCCACTGGAGCATGATGAAGTAAGCCTTTCTTAATAAGACGTCAGAGATTACGCTTCTTACTCGTGAATTGCTCATAGATATCCATGTTTCGTGCTATCGCACAGGAGGACCGAGCTAGTCTCGAAAAGCTGTCTCGCGTGTTTATCAAGGAGGAGAGGAATGAGGCAGCGCTACTCGCACTCGATCATCTCTTCAGTCGTTTGCCGGTACTCAAATCCTATAAGCTTCAGGAGATGTCACAGTTTCTGGACAAATTCCTGGAATATGCCCGCCTTCTCCACTGCATCATCTCTCATCCCGATCCACTCGGTGTCGATTCGATCAAGCGATTGTTTTGCATCAGAGAGATATCCAACACCGAGTATGGATTGGAGCTTGGTTCCTTCCTTCATTGTTCAGCTACTGGCGATCGCCATGGCCCAATGTACCTCCAACCTTCCGTCGTAACCCTCTCTAAGAGAGAGATGGTCACAGTGCTCCAGAAGTATTTGGCGGAGCACCTATGCGAACGAGTCACCAAGGAGGATGATTTGTGCCGCCATGCAGCGGTTTTTTCGCAGTGCTTGACATTCATTGTCAATGGCCAGTGCAAATTCGTTAACTGCTCTCAAGAACACGTCAAATCCGCGGACCTGGACTCTAAGCGATACAATATTCAGATCGGCGTTCATCTGCAACAGATGTGCATCCTTCAACTGATGTACTCCGTCAATCCAGGCCTTGACAGGTTGCGCGGGTACGTAATGACCCACCAGCTTGTTGTGTAGGCAATTTACTTACTTAAGACCGTCTAGCGTCCTGGACTGGCTTACTCACCTTTACGAGGCCTTCAACCCCCACTCTCATGTTCAGGGATCTACCGCTGACTTCGACCTATCTATAATACCTGGTACTGGCGAAATCATAGGCGTCATGAAGCACTGGGTGCGGGATGCACTTTATGCTCTGCGTGCGGAATACGACCGCTCAGCATTTTTAACAAATGTGCTGAAGTTAACGAGCCTTCTTTTCGCATTCGATGAATCTAGTGCTCTCCAATGCATCAAACAAGCTCATTTCAATGCTTACCGCACTAGGGTGCCAGCGTTCTTGTACCCAGATAATCGCTATGTTCTCGAGGATATTGTCAACCTTTTTGATGGCACCAAGCCGACCTGCATTTCGGCGGGCTTGTTATTTTTAAGGTATGCATGGTATCGGAATACGCGATCATCAGCTGCACTGAACTTGTCACAGGCACATCCTAAAGTCTTCGCTGTTTGTGGATTTGTCTGTTTTCTGCGATTGTTTGGAAATGGTTGTCGGGAAGATCTCCATCTCATGGCGTCTTTCCTACGTTCCCCCACTCGACGGCCTTGTTCTTCCACGAGGCTGGCTCTCTTCAAGCAAAGATTTCACCACAAAGAAGGAAGTCTGGATTGGTCTGATTGTAGATGTGT
This sequence comes from Boletus eberwhitei, assembly GCA_038090915.1. NCBI lineage: Eukaryota > Fungi > Basidiomycota > Agaricomycetes > Boletales > Boletaceae > Boletus > Boletus eberwhitei. Next base: position 2,193 of record JBBPNO010000247.1, read on the forward strand.
TGGAGCATGTGCGAGATCTGTTGATGCGCCTGCAATCAGACACTCCTAGCCGTAAGCAACTCCAAGCATCTGCAACTTGAAGTGAAACAAGAAGCTGACTCTGAGACCCGAAGGGACATTTACGCTGTCACATACCAGACTAACACCAATGCTCTGCAATGTCTTCACCTCCAGAATGTTGGCCTCCCTCTCGTTTCATAGTCAGACAATCACTAACGACGGCTTCTGATAGTTGCCGGGCACTCTGCCTTCGTGCGTTCATTAACTTATATAGATTGACGACGTTGATGTCAACAATTATTATTAGTGACTTACAACGCCCGAAATGTTGATCTCAGGCACAAAGTCAAGAACATTTTCGACGCTCTGCGGGTAGCTGGACCCACACAAAGAGTCCACCCTCTGTATCGAAAGTAAGTTACTCCGTCCATTCGCCAATATTTTCTAACTTCACCCCACTCCCAGGTATGTGCAGGCACGCGACAACGAGTACTTGAAGGTTATGGTGGAATACGACGCCGATGCCAAAGTGATCATCGAGGACCTCGTGCAACTTCTCCACACACGCAGGGACCCACTGCGACGTCCACCGCTCAGATTGCCTCGGATCAACCATATCCACTTTACGAATCCCTCCGAAATCCCGTCTCTATTGGCCTCTCAACTTGTAGCGGCTCGTTCGGCCCTACACGCGGATGCGCCAGCTTTCATTCCTCGGGTTGACCACACTCCTCATATCGAAAGGGTTGAGGACGAGGAAAAGATCCAGCCAGAGGGGCCCGAAGTGGAGCCGGTAGACGAGGTTCATGAAGAACCGGGGGAACTCGCACCAGTGCCGAACGAACCTACACTGGTAGGCGAGCACGAGCCCACTGAAAAGGAGATATGGGCAGCAAACAAGATTCAAGCCACCTATTGCACGTACCGCAGCCACCGCGAGGCCCAGGCCCGTGCCATTGGAAGAGGATTGAAGGCACAAAGGAATACCGTCTTTATTGCATGCATGAAGAATGTGTGTACTTGGGGCTGGGGAAGGACTCCATACCGCACTCTGTATCTCTGGGCATTGCCACGTCTCCTCGTGTGCCTTGACAAAGCGCTCGCTATTGCTCACGAGTTCAAGAGCAAGGCAAAAGGTCTACTTTTGAAAGAGAGTCACGAGCGTCTCGAAGAACTGGGAAAGCAGACAAATAGGATGAGGTGAGTCAAACAGTCGACGACGACAGTTCCTTCCAAGTTTTAACCACGATTTTCTTTCAGTGCTCTGCTCAAGGACGGACACCATTTACGCAAAATAATTGAGCCAAACGCACCCATGCACCGGGGAAGGGACGAAACTACCATGAAACAGGCTGTTTTGGATGTCAAGGATCTCTTTCATCGACTTCCGGCCCCGGATCCAGAGATCCAAGAAGACCTTCGTTTTGTTTACGAACTCGTGATAGTCGGGAAGCAGCAGGTTCCCAAACCAGAGAAGCCGACACTGAATACGGAAGATCTATGAAAGAGGGTGCTGTACTTTAGTTCCATGCTTCTGTACCCGACTCCGCTGTACTACTACTACCAAGTCTAAACTCAGACCTTTAGTGGCTGTGTATGTAACCCAATTTGATGTTCCTCGGGCTATTCTCAGCTACTGCAGTAGTAACTTACTTCGTCGGTGCTGAGTGCTCTTTCCGCTCCACTTCCAACTTCCGTTCGTTCATCATGTTCGCAATGCGGAGGTTGAAAACCCAGTCCGTCAGACTTGTTAGCACCACTGCCATCCTACAAGCAGCTTCCTCAATAGTGCCAGTTCCCGAAGACGCATCGCTCAAGAAACGACGAACCCGACCACTCAAGACGCGTCGACCAAACATTTCGCTCGAACAGCCACGAGAATGGAAAAGGCCTCTTGCATATGGGGTACTTCCTGCATTTGATGAAGCTCTAAAGTTCATCAAGGCAGACTCGGAAGCATTGAAAGTAGAGGTGCAAAATGCTCAGGCTTCGCTGAGGGCCGCCGAACAGGCACCCGAACTGGACCCAGTGGCAATCAGGCGAATGGAGGAAAAGCTGAGCTATCTCGAGATTCAGAGCGAGATAAACTTCCCCGAGGTTCAGTGGAAGTGTGCAAATGGGATGGGTATGTGAACGGTTTTCAGTCATTGCATTCTGGTGCGCTCTAATAGCACGACACTTTTCCTAGCCAACATGTCCAAAGCGGTAGATAGGCACATTATCGAACAGCGCTGGAGGAAGGAGGGTGCACTGGACCTCTTAGTATGTTGTTTGATACTATTCTCACTGATTCGGGCCTATTGGTTCCCTTAGATGGAGCGCGTTCACCAAATGCATGTCGTACCTGACGTAGTTCCCGACCTTCACCCGTCGTTTGACCTCCGCGTCTCCTTCCCAGAGCACCAAACGAAGGTGGCGTCGACAGCGCCCAAATATAAATTCGTGGAGCCAGGGATTTATTTGCTGCCGGAGCAGGTTAGCTTTCTTGCTTAAAAGTTACCGCTTTTCTGAACAGAAACAAGACCATTGACCCACCCAGGCTTCATAAAGATGTATTCCACACGGACGAGCGTTTATACACATTGATTATGATAGACCCAGGTAACTGAATGCAAGTATTTGATATCGTCCATTAGCTCACCAAGACGTAGATGTACCTGACGAGGCAAATAACACGTACCAATCCTTCCTTCACTGGTTGCAGTACGTATCCCATGTCTTCACGTTTATCCAACAGTTGACCAGTCTCTCTTCAGACCCAATATCCCTTTGTCAGCGACATCCCCTTCACTGATCTCTAATATAAACTCCCACACTAAGTACATACCACCACACCCTCAAAAGGGTACACCGTATCATCGCTACACGGTTCTTCTACTTCCCCAGAAATCGCAGATTGACGTCCCGGTTGTAGAGATGGATCAACGCCTTGGATTTCCAGTCAGGGAGTTTACGGCTAAATATGATCTGGACGGATCCATTGGTGGTGGCGCACACATGTGGAGGGGAGAATGGAACCCAGTTGTTTCAAGAATCTATCGGGACCTTCTGAGTAAGTCCCAACTCATCACATCAAAGACCCGGATAATCAACACCATTCTCGTGCAGAGACGGGGGAACCTGTCTATGGGAAGCCACCGAAACCGGACAGGTATGCAGATGTCAGGGGCAAGAACCGATATTTCTTGTAGTGGGATGGAGGTGTTGGCATGTTCTGCAGAGATCTGCTACTAGACATCATGGTAATCACCATCAATCGTTTTTCCTGGTGTCTCTGAACATGTGGGTTGGTAATGTCGGAAGATCGTGTGCATGAGGTACGCAAGGAAACAACGTTCATTCATAAAATATTGTGAATAAGGAAGAGGCTTAGGTCTCGAGAGTTCCCTTGCTTGACAAGGGTTCTCAGGGATACCCCGTGGTCAGGGCTGTCCAACCAGAAGGATGCACCACCACGTTCACCATTTTCCATTTCGTATGATAAGTTTTTGACACTAATAGTAATCTCATTCACTCGAGCTCACAACTCAACTATCTGATGGAACACTAGAATATAGTAGCTAATGTAGCATTATCATCTTTCCCGCCCTCCAAAGCATTCAGCAATTTGTTACTGGGACCATTCTTACCAAATGTAAAACCCACCCAAACCCCCCTGGCAGGAAGATCCTCTTTCTCTCTGACCTTATCCACATTCTTTTGCTTCTCTTTCACCTCCGCGTACTTGACCATATCCTCAGGCGATGTGAAGTCATCATAGTACCCGGTGTCAATTTCCGAATCCAAAGCAGGGACGAAAGGTGCCCGAGTGGACCGCAAAACATCCCATTTGACACCATCGAAAAATGGGTGACTCGTTACCTGAGCTAGGGTCGCGTATCGGACACTCGAGTGTGATATAAGCCTAAATGGTGAGATTTAGCAAAGTAACTATGCAGCCGACATGATGGACATACCTCGTAACAGCATCCCATGCTATGTCGGTGAGATTGAAGATGAGATCTTCTGGTTTGTCGTATTCGGGCCGTCGCAATACCTTGGTCCAGTTTTTCAAATTGGTCCAGGTTTCCTCTGGCGTACCCCCACTGAAGGGAGGGAAGCCTGCTAAGAACTCGAAGAAGATACACCCTAGAGACCAGTAGTCGACTGAGTAGGTGTATGGCTTCCCACGTAGGACTTCAGGGGCCATGTAATCGGGTGAACCCACGATGGAGTCAGCGTAACGTGGATCTTCATGACGAATAGAACGATAAATGGAACGCCTCTCAAGAGTCGATCGATACACGACTTGGTTGTCCTTGACCTTGTCAAGCTACACAAATATGTTACGTGGACTGGGATATGTTTCAACTAGGGACATACTTTGATTTTTAGTGATTCGATTCGCTTTGGATTCAAGGCTCCAGTCGCTAACCCAAAGTCTGTCAGCTTGACGTGGCCGGTTCCGTCGACCAAAAAGTTCTGCGGGTAGTTGTAATCAGTCATTACGAAAAAACATGGGCTAACGAACCTCTGGTTTCAAATCACGATGGATGTAGCCAAGCTTGTGGAGTTCATTGACAGCTACAAACATCTCACTGATATAATACCTGGCATGCTCCTCCTTTAGCACTCCGGAGTTGTTCAGAAGAGTCCGAAAGTCTCCCCCAGGTACGTATTCCATGGCAAGATATACATGCTGAGCGTCTTGGAATGCATATAGTAGCCGCACCAACCAGGGCGTTTTGGTGGCCGTCAGGATATCCCGCTCGACGAGAACGTGCCGAACCTGGGCATTGATAGCATGCCAGTGAATATCGCGTGAAGTCGACGATGTGTTGCCGACATACCTCATCCATCTTGTGCAATGTCCGTTTTCGCATCCTCTTCAGGGCACATACCTCCCCGGTTTCCTGCTTGCGTGCGAGGAAGACTTCACCATAACCACCCTGGCCGACCTGAGCAATAATATGAAATTGCTCTACCCGCAGTTTTGCGCGACGTTTCCTAAGCAACACCCGTTCGCGGCCACAGTAAGATTTGAACTCCTTTGAATACTCGGCCGTCGACAGCAGTCGCTTCGCAGTATCAGCATCGAATCGCGCTCTACGTTCCTTCCGAGAAGCGAGATAGCCAAGGTTTTGAAAGTAGTAGTCGAGAAAGTCTACGATCCTTCAATCGGCGGTCAATCGAAAATGATCACGAGGACACGCACAGAGTTGTGCGACGGTGGCTTTCCGCTTCACCTCTGAGCTCTCCAGAAGTTCTCTTTCCCAGAGCTGAAAGCCTGACGGTTTCACGGTCGTTACAGCTTTTGCGGTGTCCATTCTGATGTCGTCGTTCCAACCGTGGTCACCCTTGGCCGTGTTCATGTGGATGTCACGGAGACCAATGGTAATGCCCTTTGTTGTATCCATGTGGACATCACGATATTGAGTGTCTGAAACGTTGCTATTGTCCGTCATGAGGGAGATACTTGCCAGTCGTTGTGTTCGTGAATCAAGTTTAAATCAGGTTTAACATGGGAGGATCAAGAATCAAGCTTCAAGATGCGATTCGTTCGAGTCGTGCGCGATCTAATGCACGTGCTATCTCGTAATCACATGACCAAGTCACCAACGCGTCGATGGAGGTGTGTAGAATCTGTAGATGGGCAAAAAGCAACAATACACAATGCGACATACACACGTCGACCTCGCGTCTATCCTCGCCCAGCCGACCCCTCAAATAGACCTCCGGCTGCAGGCATACGAGATCTCAACCGGAAACTTTCTCAGAGCCGTCACAAACTATACCAATCGCGCCATCGCCGAGATCACGAAACACAGAAATTCCCAGGAAGCCGACAGGAGGAAATTGGCTGAGCGGACCCAAGCAGTGGAGGTTGAAACGAACCAGTGCAAGCTGAAGGAGATCGACCTGCTAGCTGGTATGTCACCAATCTGCCTCCTGATGAACTCACCGAGAGCATTGTAGTATTGGCCAAGGAGCAAGACGAGACGCGTGACGCCGAACAATCTGTCGCTACACTCAAACGTCAACTGGCTTCGACCCGCGAGACGTGTGCAGCCATTGATTCTGAGATTGAACAATATCGCGCTCTTGTTTCCAATCTCCAACGAGGTGCAGTTCCATCCTCCTTCTACGGTACACATAGTAATGAACCGACGAATTCAGAAAAGGATGCTGAACGAAATATGCTGAATGAGCATGCTGCACAGCTAGACCCAGAGCTTGCGGCATGTGAGTCATGGCTCAAGTGTAACATAGAAGGCATCGAAGCAGATCAACTCCTCATCCGGTTTTCTCATCTAGACGAAGCAAATGCTGACCGGGAGTTCAGCTTCGTACTGGATGTCTCTACTGCGTCATACAATGGTAGTTCTCGTTCACATACGCCAAACGAGTCTCACATGTATCTCTCTAGTTATAACGACGACTCCATCGTTACCTGTACTTCCAATCCTTTTACAAGAGCTCAATCAGAGCGGAGATGTGTACCGATTTATCAAGTACATGCGATCAGCGTTCCGTGACTTGCTGCAGGCACACTCCTAGGGTAAAACCTTCGACATCTTGTACGCTATCTATGCGCCAATCTTGTATATCCATCATTCTTCAACGTGGTCGACCCAACCAGTCTTGTCTCTATATCCACCAGCACTGCCAAGTTTCGGCTTGCTACGTGACTTGCGACCCCCCAGTTCCTTGTACATCTCCCGCATTTCTACTTTGCCTGGGCGAGTCTGCTCTTCTGCTCTCCACCTCTCTTCGTTGATTTCTTTGGGCGTCTGATAGCCTGAACGAGATGGCGAAGACTTTTCTAATGGGCTTGAAGGTGTTGACTTGTTCACATTCGTTGAGAGATACGTCAAACGCTTGAAGAGGGTTAGACAAAGCCTCAACACTGTACTAATGTGCGAACCCAATTTTGTTTCGACTCCCTTCTAGTCCACTTGCCGGAAGGCAAGCTCTCGTCGTGAAAATTCTCTTTCCGATAGTGCTGAAACCATACTGGATCAATAATGTCAGCACCTGCGGGGCCAACACACAATACCACGCACTATAATTAAGGGTCTGGCTTTTGTTCCATTTCTGCGAGACCCTCGAGCATGAAGCGAGATCTGATATTGCGAGCCATCGGAATATACGCTGCGAAACTTGAGTGGGAAAGGTTTTTAGGGGATCTGATGAGGGGGGCTTTGACGCCAGTGATGCCAGGCTGGAACTCGGAGCATTCCGCGGATTTGCTCGCCGAGTTGGCGAGACCGGTCTGGAGCTGGGCCGTGATGATGCACGGGACCGCGCAGGTGTTCCGGGAGCGGAGGTCTTGCACGATGATGAGGGGCATATCAGATGGGAATCAACTCACACACTCACGACGCAAATCAGTTCTTCATCGGAATCTTCGTCGGAATGGCGAGTGGATGTGGCTTGCTTGCGCTCTATGGCAAGCTCTGCGAGGGTAAGCGACCTGAGGACGTCCTGACGGAGGCTCATGGTGGTTGTGGAACAAGATGGACGAACTAGCACGTCCACCATTTAAATCTGGTCCCCTCTTGACAAGCAACTCGATTGGAGAAAGATTTCCTTTTCTGGTTGCTGACAAACGTGATGTCATCCATTAGCACGTGCGTACGCTACACAGATGTGAACAGCGACCAGACACCCTTGACATATCCGACCACCTCGTCCGCGCCTAGCTTGCTTTCGCCAAAGATGCGGTCCACGAATGTAATCGGAACCTCCCCCACCGTATACCCCAGTGCCCGTGCGCGCACCATCATTTCCATCTGGAACACGTAGCCTCGCGATTGTGTGAGTGTGATAATATGCCGTAGGACGGGCAGACGGTAGAGCCTTCATGACATGTCAATTGCAGTCGATCACAGCATCGGGGCACACATACCGGAAGCTACCCGTCAGGTCGCTGACCCCAGGGTTGAGCACAGTGGCGGCCAAGAAGTTGGCTCCTCTCGAAACGAGCTTTCGTTTGAGATCCCACCCGTGTACACCACCAGGACACGTGTCAGATAGAGAGGGTGTCGCCGTAGACCGGTACCGTGTACCTGTAACAATGTCTAGATTGTATGCCTGCTGCAATCTGTAAAGCAAATCGTCAGCCGCTTCGAGCCAGTGGGTCGGACGACCGTCACCTAATGAATTGTGGTATGAATTTGGGCTGGTCAAACGGAATGAGAATACGAACGCGCCAACAACATTGATGGCACTCACATGGTGTGAAAAGTCGGCGTCCATGATGATGACAAAGTCACCACTGCAAAAGTCCAGTCCATGGATATACGCAGTCCTGCGCACCGGCGGTTGGTCCACGTAGGATCAAGAATAAACGGACACACACCCCAGCCCGAGCTTTCCAGGACGCGGTTTCAAAACCTGCGGCGCGTTCAACAAGGGTAGAGCGCGAGCAAAACAAATACTCACGACTTTATCCTCCCCATACACCTTGGCGAGCTCCATGGCAACTTCTTGGGTGCCATCCGGACTGGCGTCGTCCACGACGATGATCTCCCATGCTAGCTCACTAGACCTTTCAGCAGCCTGGTTCACGCTTGTTCGCAAGACACGTACTGTTCGCGGAACACTTTGGCCAGTAACCAGACGATGATGGGGAGGTTCTTGCGCTCGTTGTAGGTCGGTAAGATGACCGAGTACTTGTGGGTGTTGGGGGAGCTGTACTGGCCTTGCATGTTCAACGAAGGGGCACTTTCAAACGGATTCATTGAAGGGATGGGGAGTGACGTGTCACATGTCACAGACGTATGTCGAATGGCTTCACCAGAGCCGTGCATGGACACCCCAGCGATCGCCGCTGTGAGGGACCTGCTCAAAGAGACCCTCCGCATCGTCACCTCTGACAACCGCGTCTTTATCGGTACATTCGTCGGTACAGACCAACTCCTTAACATATTGCTCGTCAACACCGAGGAGTGCATCCTTGGATCAGATACCCCGACAGGCCGATACGTTGGCCAAGTCATGGTTCCCTGGAGACTAATAATTCAAATTGAAGCTCTCTGCCGGTCCCAAGATGAGCAGGGGAAAAGACGTGAGCAAAATGGAGGGGGTCTGTATATTTGACGAGATTAATTCGCAAGTAAATGATGTCCTTGTCCATCTCTTCAACTAATATTCGTGGGGTATAAGGGCGTCAGAATCTCCCAAGCGACTTCCAAAGTAATCATCCACCATGCTCCGCGCGGAGTCACCTGGTATCTTAAGAGAACTGTTGCCATGTCGAAACGGTTGCTAGTCAGACGGGTTTCGAGAAGTCGGTGCGGGCGTCTAGTCTTTATACTTGTCTTTGTAGATCCACGCCATCCCAACATCACTGATACCTTGTGCGACCTGGAAACGCCCCTTGATACCATGCATGACGGAGTACAGAGTGGACTCACTGCAGCGCGATACCACTTTGCAGCTTCTTTCTTGTCCTTCTTGCACCCCTTTCCATTGGCTAGACAAAAGGCTAGATCCTGCTGAGCATCTGCATCTCCTAGGTTGGCAGCAACCCTGTAGTAGCTCTGCAGCGGTCTCGTCAGCGCCTTGACAGGCAACAAGCAATCAGTCACATACGACTGCCATCTTCTGATCTTTCGCTACGCCCCAGCCCTGAAAGAAGCACTGGCCGACCTCATAAATGGCAAGCACAAGTTCTTCCTATCGCTGTGTGAGGAAACCGATTTCGCTCCACAAAAAAAAATCGAACAACTCACTTTGACGCATCTCGCATCCAACCCCTTCTTTGCCTTCTCGAGGTCTTCCACCGCCGACTCGGCCGCCTTTGTCAACCACTTGAATCCACTCTTCTCATTCTTCTCGCATCCCCAACCATGCCTCAGCGTAAGACCCCACATCAACATCCCAACACCACACCCACCCTCCTCCATTGCGCTCTTCTCGAAACAGACGGCCGAGTCTTTCAGTTGATTAGCTTCATGAAACTTTATTCCCAGTTGAAGGTAATCTTCGGCTGTCTGAGGTTCGGCGGACGCAGGTCTACTGGTGGTTGGAGATTCATCTGGGGAAGATCGAGGGGACTGAGACGTCGGTGATGGCGCAGTGCTATCCAATTGGTAAAATGAATATGAGTTAGAGTACAAGCTGAAAGGTGATCCAGCTCTCAACGAAGGTGGATGCGAAGGGAGGGCAACATGACTTGGGGATGCCAGTGAAGGAGAGGAGTAGACCCCGTCGGGGTGAAGATACGATGACGAAGTCGTCAATGAGTTGGAAAACTCGCTTTGCACAATATGGCCAGGCATGTGGGGCTCGAATATACCGGTCACGGGAGTGACAGGGCTCAAGGACACCGGGCTGGAACTCATTGTGGGCGAGTTTGCCCTCAGGGCATTTCGCTCGAGTACCCGCCATTTCTGTTCTTCGGAAGAGAGTATAGGTGGCCGACCTGGTCTTGAGAAGTTCAGTCGTGGGGAACCACTCTGAGACACTATCGGTTGACGCATGGGGCCGTTCAGCCTTGGACCGTCATCCTGCGGGGAGGAAACGATGACGGTCGGTAAAGGGGAGGGTGGCGGGTGCATAGGATCTTCAAGGTCAGTGTAGTTGAAAGTTGCCGGCTGTGTAAGGCCAGTGGCCTGTGGCCATAAGTCAGTTTGCGATTCGAGACGTGTAGAGGCGGTTGAAGGAATGGCAAAGGCGGGATAGTGGATGTTGTAATTGTGGCTGCTCGGTGACGACGGAGGTCGCTGACCGTAATTGTTGTCCGCCTCGCAGTAACCATCGTCCGGTTCACAATCATCCGCAAATGAAAGGAAGGACTTGGAATTCTGGTTGGTATGTGTAGTTGTGTTCGTTACCGCACTGGCTGTCGAACTTCGAAAGTTCGAGTGCAACAATGGAGAATCGGGGACGCGCTGACTGGCGAACGGTCTCAGTGGTGATTCCGCATAAACAAAGTGAGGAGGTGGAAAGCGGGGATGGAGAGAGGGGGGTATGACTATGCTGGCATTGGCCTGGGCAGCAGTGTGGGTCTGTTGCTTCGCAGCCTGGCGTCGAGATGATGTACGGCGAAGGAGGGTGTCGAGAGGCGAGGAATGTAACAGCCTGCCCTGGCTCGACTGACGCTCGAACTTTCCCGGATGACCCGAAACTTCCATATTATTATCTGGAAGGCTTCAATGAGATGGTGCCGACGGGCATAGCGTTGAGACCTAAAGTTATCCCAAGTTGTGTCTCATCCCTGCCCGAGTTTGCGAGGTATCTAGGCGGTAACGATGCTGGTTCCTGAGAAAACCCTCGTTACTACGGCGGTCCTTGAGGAACACTCAAACTCGAGTATATTTATCCCCTCATAATATTTAGTGTACAAAAGACGCTCGACGCCAACTCATATACCCACTCGTCGACGTGGTGTCTGCCCAACCCGCAGACCGGGGTGTCTTGGCGTCCCAGGCACGATTATCTGCGAGCTGCCACTTGTAGTCTTGACTGCCAAAGCTTGTTTCGTCTCTTTCTTGGCAGCCCTAGCATTAGTTGTTAGCTCTCCTCCCACTGCCAATGTCAACGTGATAGAGGAACTTACTCCTCTCTTTGCTTTTTGATCTGGTTCTCCAACTCGGCTCTCTTGGAGAATTCTCGGTCAGTTCTACGTCTTGAACTACCATCGTCAAAGTTCTTCTCCCTAACAGAGTAGAACACAGATCCCAGCTCAGCTGAACAACGGTGAGTAACATGCACATTCCTCGGAACGAAAGTCCACTTTACCTAGCCAATATGCATCGATGGCTGTGACCTGTGTCATATACTCCTTGGACGTGAGGATAAGCTCGTGATATACAATATAGGTCGGTGTGTCTAGACGAAAATCAGTATCGGTGTTAGGGCAATGTAATAAATACTTACATCCCAACCCATACAGCGCACTGGTGGGATGTAGGTGCGTCGGTAGGCCAGTTCGGATGTTCACGTACTCCCCAATACCTTTGACACGGGCAGCTTGGTGGAAATATCCTGCAGTGATTGCTTTCCTGAGGAACTTGTTCGGTTGTGTTTCAAGCCCTTCAAAGATGGCAGACATACCGCAAAACATCAAAGTCCGTTCCACAGGATAAAATCTCCATTTTTTGGAACTTCATGATATCTTCAAGTTGCGCGCGAACTTCCCGAGCCTTCCTGAGAAGCTTAGGATGCAAGAAATGGCGGGTGGCCCAGTCGTCCCGGAAGCTGCGAGACCATTAGTGAACAAACAACGACGATGTCAGAAGTCGCCCGCACCCATGGCTCTTCCACTGGTTGAAGACGTTTAGGAGGGTCAGATGGTCGCTTTCTGGTACATTAAACTTCTCGCGAGCGGCGTCAGCTTCCTCCATCCGCTCCTTCGGCCGGTAGAAGACACTGGGCACGGACAGCATAGAAACGATTGTAAGCATCTCTGCGGAGCATTTGTAATCCACAGAGGCGATCAACATTTTTGCCATCGAAGGTTCCATGGGGAAATCAGACATTTTGCGCCCAACTGGGGTCAGATCCCCGACATTGTCGAGAGCTCCGAGGACCCAAAGCTGGTACATCGAGTTAATAATATTTGCCTATATGTCCGTCAACACTACGGTTGTAAAAGGACCACCGCTGATATACCTGAGGTGGAGGGTCCATGAAATCGAACTCTAACAGGTTTTTAACACCTAGAGACTTCAGCAGCAATACGGTATTGGCCAAGTTTGTCCGCTGGATCTCAGGTATGGTGTTGGGAAACATTTCGTTTCGGTAGGCCATCTCTGTATACAAGCGGTAGCAGAAGCTATGAAAGGCTGTCAGAACTTCATTCTCACCGATCCACTCATGATAAACTGACCCACTGCCTGTTCGGCCAGCACGACCCGTACGTTGATTTGCGTTCGCCTGGCTCACAGGGGTAATCTGAAGGGCATCCATGCCGACTTTCGGGTTGTATACTTTCAGCTTGGAATACCCTGAGTCTACGACGTACAGAATACCGTCGACTTCAATGTCTATAAGTGCATGGCAGACAGCTTGGAAGACGAAAACCTCACCTGTCAATGATGTTTCTGCAATGTTCGTAGCCACAATAACCTTTCGGCGACCATCACTAGTAGGCTCGAAGATGCGGGCCTGCAAATCAGCCGGCATCTGGGAGTAGATAGGTAACACTGCCAAAGCTGGTGGCTCATCCAGTTGTGCAAGCCTCTCTGCAGACACACTGAGAACGAGAAGGTGTAAGATGTGAGAAAATGAGACTAACCCTGTACGACTTGACAAGTGACTTCTATATCTTCTTGGCCAGTCATAAAGACAAGGATATCACCCTGAGGTAATGAGAGATGAATCTGGAGGACTTGCTTGACAGCACTGTCAACGTAGTCTTCACACGGTGACTTCGAATGAAATATGTCAACGGGAAAAGTACGACCAGGAATAGTATATGTGGGCGCATTTCCATAGAACGCGGAGAACTAGTTTCATCATTGAATAGGGTCCAGTAATGTGGAGGATCGCGAGTCTCACCTTCTCGGCGTTCATGGTTGCAGATGTGACGATGAGCTTCAAATCGCGACGCCGTGAGAGGACTAATGGACTTTCTCAACCTTGAACGCTACTATATGAGGTGATAAAACTTACTCTTCTTCAAAAGACCCATGAGAACATCAGTGCTGAGCGATCGTTCATGCGCTTCGTCAAGAATGATAACACTATATCTATCCAAGTCACCTTCATTTAGAGATTCTCGCTGCAGTACACCATCCGTCATGTCTAGAGAACGGACACCTGTTAGCAGGGAGTAGAGTGGACGAAATAACGCTCACATTTAATCTTTGTCTCTGACGATGTACAGTCTTCAAATCGAATCGCATAACCAACAAGTCCACCAAGTTTGCACTGTGGTATCCATTGAGGCGCAAGAAAACATGGGAATCGCGTGACATACCTCCATCTCTTCAGAGACACGTTTTGCGACGGACATTGCAGCAACACGACGAGGTTGCGTGCAACCAATAATGCCGAAAGAGGCATATTCGTCTTCGTAAAGGAACTGTGTTAGCTGTGTGGTTTTACCTGAACCCGTCTCGCCGACTACAATAACAACTGGATTAAGTTTCATCATCAGATTTGCACACCTCAAAACAATTGGAACATTTACCTTGGTTCTCTCGGATGACTCTCATTAGTTCTTCTCGACACGCGAATGCGGGTAGATATTCCCTCTGTTCCTTCAGTGTCCTACTTTTGGCGAACGAGCTGACCCCAGCAGTCGTTTTTAGGTGGCTAGCAAACTTCGAATCTCCTTTGTAGTCCTCCTTTTCCGCAGAGGCAGCCGCTTTCTCTGCAGCAGCTGTTGATATGCAGAACACGAAGGGCTACGTGAATGTCCAACTCGACAAGCATGAAAGTGCCAAACGGGAAACGTACCTTCGGCTTCGGCCTCCTCGTCCTTGACCCCCATGATGTTTCCCAATGACGTTCCTCCCAAGGAAGCAAGCTTAGCAGCAGCTTTCGCTCGCTCGGCCTGTTCTCGTTTCTCCTTCACAAGGGCACTGCCTTTCTTGGAGAAGATGGCCATATCGCTTGTTGGATCCCTGATAGGGTTGATAGGCTCCAGTTGTCTCGTAAAGATTGTCTTCCCATCCAAGAACGGGGGCTTGAGATCATGAATCATGACATGGACGGTTGATTCTGACTCGTCTTCGAAATCAAGATCAAACTCTTTACGAGTGGCAACACCAGAAGTGACCATTCGGTTAGCTTCCCATAAGTCGTTGTCAGCATTCTAGGGATCATTCAGCAAACAAGACCAGTATTGTAATAGCGTTGGGTACTTACATATTGAGCCTGCCTGGCCGAGATTTTCCTCTGCGTTTGGGAGTGAGTATAATCGACCTCAGAGAAAAATCCGAGCACTGACTCTTGCTTTCGTCGCTATCTCGGCCTCCTTAGCAACGCTGAGATCTTCGTACTGAGCAAGAGGATTGTGTTCCTCATCGCCAGCCACACCACCCTCTTCGGCACCACTATACCAGTCTCGATCCAACCTAACTTGCTCTTCCTCCCACTCTCTCATGTCGACTCCAAACAGACCGTCATCCTCCGGACTCCCCCCTCGTGGAACCCTAGGAGTTGGGGCATCCCATGTTCTGTGCTTGGCCCCACCCCAACCTGAACCTTCCCCGTCCCGAATTCGTCTCGGGGTTGACTCCCAGCCAACATTAGGTACACGAACGCTTGGCGCATCATGGTCGTGGTCACGACTCCCTCGCTGACTGCGCGGTGTTGAATCCCACTCCCTTCCAGAGCGGCCTCCCCATCCTCTATCGTTTCTATTCAGTCGACGCTGGAAATCACCAAGACCTATTGATCCATAGCCCATGCGCTCCTGTGTTGCGGAAATACCCTCTGAAGAATATGATAAATGAGGGATATATTACGATAGATAGACGACTTACCCTTTTGTCTATCCCTGTTCTTCCTGTGCTCCTGCAGTCGTTTCCGGGCGATCTCAGAGAGGCCACCTGGGTTGGAAGGGGTCTCTTGACCTCTTTGTCTAGATGTACCACTCCGAGGGGGATCCAATCTTGGCTTCTTCCTGAGTCCATGTTCTGCACTTGCCTGGTCTCTCTTCTCTTTGGCCAAGCGATCTAGACCGAGAAGAGACCCGCGAGGGGTTGGAGGCTCGGTAGGTATAGCTGGTTGACGAAATTGATGTCTCTTTACAACTTTTGTGAGCAAGTGACCGGTGACGGGTGAATTTAACTTACAGTATCATTCCTCATGAGGCCACCTGGACGGACCATCTCTGGTTCCAAAACATCACTGCCATGTACTGTGATGCCTTGAACTGGCTGAGGTACCATGTCCGAATTGTCATTGGATGAAGCCATCGTTGCCCACTGGACACCGGAACTTTGGGTGAAATTCTTGAAAGGTGGCAGTGAGAAAATTACGTCAGCATACCCTAACCGACTTTCGACAGCCTGTATAGCGACGCTGTGCACGCCAATCCCCGACTCCATGCATGAGGATCTCAAAAATCATAGTGATGATTCAAGTCAAGAATTCATTGATGCATTGATCATCACATGCACTAAGTCTGTTATGATCCCACAGAAAATGAATGATGTCGATATCACACTGTAATGCCAATCTACTAGCCTGAGGCTCGTCGAGTGACATTCGGAACATCCCTCCCGTGTCCCTACGTTTGCAGGGTGCCTGACATTTGCTGCAGACAAAACCCTCCCCCACTATCGTGGGAGTCGGGGATGCGTACCTCAGACGCGACATCTAGATTCTGCTTAGAGAGCTTGTGCGCGTGTGTTACAGTGCGAATGCATTTGCCAATCGCGAAATCAACTTTATTACTACATGCCAGCGAACTCAATATCAATACTCAGAAACCCGACCAGACAATCCCTAACGTAACGTGGATGGAATAATGATACTATGTAATATACTAATATTATAGCCATGTCCGAAACGGAAACTGTCAAATTTGATACCAATGGTGATTTTTTGCTATGAACCAGAAAACCGTCTCTTCGTCGTCAAGCGTCTTGAGCCATCCAGGCAAACTCTGAATAGTTTCCACACATGCGTCAGTTTGGCACTCCAGAACACTTTCCTCCTGTAGCGATGAAAGAAGGTCGATAATCTCCTGTCTGTCGTACACCGTTCGCAGACGCCATCGCAGCTCAGCCTGAATCATGAATTCAATGGAAAAATGGTCCGTGCCAGCAGAGCTCACCTGGCTGATACCCGGGTGCAGGAAAACTACGCTGACTACAGCTTGCTGTGCTGCACCCCATGTATCGTCGAGTCTGCATCCGCGAAGATCAAGCCATCGTCGAGGAGTGACGAGTGTCAGAGGCCCATCGGACACCGCTACAGTCCAGGCTCCACAGTAGTTCGCAGCCACTAGTATTGGAGCATTGAAGTATGTCCAGAGGAATATAGGAGGCGATGTTAATGTCATCCTATGAACAAGCCAAAGGATGTGTCCCCCTAGTCCACACTCCAAGCCCTACAATGCTCAGTCAACACAACTCCGATAAAGTCGAGAACATACCAAACATTCTGCTTTGTTGAGTCCAGTCTCCCTCAATCTGTGTGCACTATCGAGGATTCGACGAGCAAGATCACGATCTGATTGGCTGAGGCTGGATGTAAATGTTGCAAAGGCCATGTTGATACATGCAGAGCAATTGATGAGCCCGACCTCTGTTTTGAGGGTACACGCAGCTTCTTTTCCATCAAGCGTTGTCCCATGGATACTTTGTCCTAACGTGTTGGAATCTGGTTCAACGACGGGACTCTCGGGAGATTGATCTTGAATTCCGCCCGGACCCACAACGAACGTACGGGAAAATCTTAATCGTATGCTAGTTTCGATATCCTCGTCATCTGTTCATTCGGTCAACGAACTTCCTGATGCGAGTAAAAGTACTTTACCTGCCCTCTTACTATTCCAATCAACCATTTGCCGGGCAGCTCGTGACTGAGATAAATCCACAGTAAAATCAACCTAAAAGCTTACATATAAGTATTCGGGGTAAAGTGATGGACTTTTGCTTGCCTGGTCTTCGGAAACGAGTTGTAATAACGTAACGATGTCACCTTCCGAGGCAATTAGGGGCCACTCCATTTCGTCCATCACCCTTTCGACAGCTATATCTTCCAGCGAAATTGCATCCTGAAACAAGCCTTGAGGAAACGGTCCGCCGAGGCAGTTGAGATTGCTATATAATCATAATCAATATATCCACAGGCGCATGTATTACCACCTACGCGTCTGAGATCTTGAGCGTCCTACCAGGCTTTGGCTGCCTCGGATCTCGTACAAGTTTGGACAGCACCCCTTGGTGCAGGAGATTGGATCTTGCAACAGAGACACACTGGTCTCCAGCGCTATGAAGCAAACGAGTGGCGCTATCGGGATCGTAGAGCTCGCTAGGCGTGCCGAAGACCATCTTGAAACACATAAATATTTTCCGTGAATGATGATATTGAAGACACATGCCTTCAACGCTGCCTCCGCAAGTTGTACCTTCTCGTTCTTCGTACCCTCGTACATGCTATCGGGTTCCTTCGTAAAGGCTTGGCTCCGAAACTGTTTTTCCCTGCCTTCTTCGACCGTCGTGCCCCACATGAAATCCCATGCCGGTGCAGACACAACATCATCTCCAACCTCATAGAATTCATGGAGTTCTTTGACAGAAGTGGCTAGTTTACTTGGTGCCTCGCATTCCACGAATCCCACTCGCCTGGTCGTCGTTGAGTTTTACTACCAAGTGAGAAAAAACTCTCGACACTCACAAAGCATTCTTATCCACATGTTTCCGAAGGAATTCGATGTGGTTTATCAGGTTAAAATTCGAAGAACTGTTGGGATCTTCGTCGGGAAGATGAGGCGTTCCTCTGTATTGTAACCAGACGGTATACCACTGATCTTCCAGACGTTTCATGTACGCATCCTCAGAAGTATTATCTCTGAGATGTGTGATACGTTGCCTGACTGAGTTCCTGGGTACCGTTGGAAATACTTGATCAAATGCCGACAAGTCGAGTCTGGAAGCTCGGCATCGCGCTCGAATAATGGCGGAGGCGTCACGCGCTAGTTCATCGAACTCTTGTGTCCAATGGAATCTCGGACGCCTCGATGCTGATTCCAAGTCTACGTCAGCCTTTCCTTTCTTCTTCACGCTCACGGTGTGTGTGATAGGCGGGCCTGGCTGTGTAGCCAGTATGCCTTTCACAGGGTCTGGATGAACCCTACGCAGAAGGTTATCCAAATCTTGCTCTCGCTGTGTACGCGCTTCCTCTGCCTTTTTACGCAGAACAGACTTGGCCTCGATACTTTGCACTTCTTCCACTTGGCAAAGAAAGGCGTTGACCTTATCTTGGGGAGTATCCGCGAGATAAACCAAGCAAGCAGGTCTGCTGACCCCAGATGGAGTGATGAGAGAAGTCCTGAGCATCTTGATTCGTCCGCGGCTTTCCAAGTTCTTGAGCGTAGATTCCGCAGTACGTTTATCAAGACGAGTCCCAACCGGCGCACTAGTGGGCTCCTTGGCCTGTGACATGGTATCAAGGAGTGCTGTATGTGCCTCATAGATGTCCTTGGAGTGCATATTTGCGATTCCCCCCATGTTTTCGACGACCTTGAAAAGCTCGTTTTCGCGCCGCAGGGAAGAAATATTGATACTTGAGCGTGATTTCCCGCCTCCGTTAGCTCCGCTTCGCTTCGATGGTTGACGGGGTCGACCTCGCTTCGGCTTAGGAGGTGGCTCACTCTCCTCTCCGTTACTTTCCTCCTCATCTCTTTTACGCTTCTTCCCCTTTGCGCTCGTGATATCTTTGAACGAGTCTTGGTGAGAATGAAGCTTTGCTGCGGTAGTATAGACGTGCTTGGGGTCAAGTGTAGCAAAATCTCCGACTCGTGACAGGTCAACGTCGATCATAGAGGTAATTGTGTCCTGTAGTTGTTCGCTTGCCATTACGCATTTGTACGCCGCAAGTGTGAAATATCGGTGGCGTCTTTCCCTACCACAGGTCTCCATGAGATCTAAAGTCCCCAGGTCAAGAAGATGAGCAGGTGGTCTGCTGTTGGAGGCCCGCGTGAGCAAAAGTTCGATCGTACGTTTGTCGAAATTGCCGAGAGAAATACATATTTCCTAGAGTCAAAAAATTAGGTCGTATACGCAAAAAGTATTTTTCCAGGTTACATTAAGTGTTAGGCCAGATGGTCCAGCTTCCTCAAGCGAATTTGACACTTGCTTGTGGATCGTAAGATTCGCCCTAACTTCGTTATGGCCAACTACTTTTTCGTCTTCATCCACATCCTGTCTGACAACTACGGAATCCTCTGAAAGCTGATTGTCTGACGTTACGAGGCGGATACATTTAATAGTGCGATCCCGCGTTTTGCTGCTTGGAACCAAAACACGTTCGATGATGCCTTGCTGGATCAACTCCCGCAGCCTAGTCTGGAAAAAGCGCCGGTCCGTCTTAGTTGGATGCACGAAACCCTGAAATACGATGAGCAAAGAGAAACAGGATTTACACGAAGAAACCACTAACGATGGTCATCAGCAGGTTATTGGACTGATGTATGTGAGTTCTGGATGCTTTGAGCAGCTTGATGATCCGATTTTTAACAAGCGGAAGACTGGAGAGATGCCTAGAGTCGATTGGATCAAAAAGAATTTGTGATGGACGGTCTTGACCAGTAACTTCCTCATCAGTGTCGACACGTTCGCCAGTAGCCATGGCTTCGCCATTCCGAGCTTCTTCTTCCTGAATCTGCTGCCAGAGGGGACTCCGTTGGACAAAATATTTGTGGATACATATGTGGTTCCCCACACCGCCGCGGCGTGCTTTGAT
Organism: Boletus eberwhitei; assembly: GCA_038090915.1. NCBI lineage: Eukaryota > Fungi > Basidiomycota > Agaricomycetes > Boletales > Boletaceae > Boletus > Boletus eberwhitei. The sequence goes on from JBBPNO010000247.1 coordinate 22,548, forward strand.
ACTTTAAAATTTTATTAGAACCAATCGAAGGAGGGGAAGTTGTAACATACATAAGATTGAGTTCGACTAGCTGTTTAATGAGATAAAAACATGTCTTTTGATCATAGTTTGTCTTTCGGCCGAGCTCGACGGTTGTAATGCCGTCTTCTCGGCCGCGAGTGATTAGCTGTAGCGCACTGTACACCATAGGGCTGAGCTTAGGGGGCTACGAGCAGGTTAGACCAACACTGCTGTGTTTGGTATGCACACGTACTTTAATATGGGAACCTGTGATTGCAGCGAAGGAGGTTCCGGGGTCGACTGCTATACGCAGGTTGTCGCCATATTCGCGCTTCAAGTCTTGCAGATGCCTATGTCGAGCATCCTCGACGAGCTCCAAGGAAGGAGACACTCCCGCGATAAGCTCCTCGCCCTTTGCCGCAGCCTTGCGCTTAGCACTCGTCTGTGGCGCGATGTATACCTCTGAGATCAAACCAGGAGGGAGGGTGCCAACCCGAACAGACGGTTGTTGTACTACTATTGACCATACGAAGGCACAGAATGCATCATCGACGAGTTGGGTGCGGTCATATTGGGAAGTGTAGAAGCCAACAATAAATTCTCTCAGGCGTGAAACGTTACAACCTAGACGATGGGATATTTGAGAAAATGTGGCTAAATGAAGTGTACGAGGGAGGGTTCGAACGCGACGTCCCGGGGAGACAGGACTCACCAAGGTCGCCATCGAATGAGAGCTCACGCAGGCAATGGTGTACGAGCTCGTCCATGGCCTCAGTCGCAGACTTGTGATAAGATGTCACCTGAGACAAGCACGGTCGTCAAAGTTGATAAATATGCGCAAACAAATTTGCCCTCTACCCATCACGAGAGTCCAGGATTTCTTACAAACCCTTATAATGTCTTATCATGTGAGCCTAGCATTTTTAATATTATCTGCCCATTGTTATTTGGTTATTGTACTTATGAAGGTCTTATAAGCACTTATAATAGTCTTATATGGCCTTGCTCAGGCCTCCATTGTCATGTGACATTGTGAACATTTACAACATCAGAAAAGCAGGTGCAAGGCTAGGGTGGTCATCATGATGCCACTGGGTTTGCCCATCACATTCTATTCCCACCAGATCCTGGAGGTTTGTTGCAGTATATCCTGTAATAACCTATCTACTGTATCACTTTGCAGGAAACACTAGGCCAGTGCATGGGTATCAGATACCTACTGGGGTCATGGGTCACTGATGGGTGTGGCATCTGTAAAAAATAAATATGGCTGTAGTAATAGGCAAACTACATAGTGCTGTGTAGCAATCTGTAGCCTACATAGCATGATGTGGTTGGTTGCAAAATTGGCTTTGCTACAATGTACTACATAACAAAATTATCAATCATTCTAGCTATAGGGAGCTACATGGTAAAAAATTTCTGCTTTCAAGTTACATGTACATGCAGGTACTACAGTGGACTACCAGGGATGGCATAAACAATGGAAATCGCTGGGAGACGGACCACCATGAATAATAGCAGTCAGGCTATGAGAGGGGGGGGCTGAGTTATGAACATGCCTTGTGCAATGGTTGACTACTGTGGAGGGGGCCAGGGGTATGTACTGGTAGTGAGAGATCTGCCATGAGCAACCATGGACCACAAAAGTTGAACTATGAGAGGGGGGGTACTGAGTATGAACATGCCTTGCATGACACTGACAGTTGACTACAGTTGGACAGCAGTTGGACTATGAGAGGGGAAGGTACTGAGTTAGTATGAACATGCCCTGTGTGATGGTTGACTACCACAGAGGGGGGTACGTACTGGTAGCAATGCCATGAGCAATTGCAGATAAGAGCCTGAGTTGGACTATGAGGCACTTATAGTGGTTTGTCTGAAGCTATGTTGTCAGTAACACATGGCACACTCAATGTGAAAGCTTACCTCTCACCCACCCACCTGCCCCCTCCACCAACCTCCAAGAGTCTGAGTCCAAATATGGGCCCTAAGCTTCAAGTCACAGTTAGCACTAACCTGGATGAGGTAAAGAGAAATACTTACCAGCTTTTATGTATGAAGTCTGTACTGTTTGAAAATGCAGAAGTCAATGTGTCAGTTGAGATAGAAATACTCTGCTTGGACCAATGCGTGGCCATGCAACCACTAGGGATGGACAGCACCATGTGGAAACCTGGGTGTTAGATGGCAGTGTTGGACAATGCGATGCATGGGGATGACTGCAGCATTTGGAAGATGTTGCCTAGTTGATTGCTTGATACAGAACATCTTGATGTTGTTGTTGAATATTGAGAGAGGCTTGAACCAATGGATATACACAAGAGGATGAGGGTAGTTGCCAAGGTGCAAAGGTAGTTTAAATATCACATGGACTTCTGCAACACAGAGGCCTTGAGTGATGGTCAGCTAGAAGCATCTGCCATAATTCATGTAGATGCACCATGTAGGCCATCCTGTTGTTGTAATTCAACATCAACCTCCACAAGGATGATGTCAAATCTTGCTAATGTCGGAGGTTTCTGGACTTCATTGGAGCATTGTGGATGTGAGTGAATCTTTGTGTTCTTGTTTGTGGCATGTTCCATAACTTCCATTGAAGGCAATGAGAGCATCAGGTTGCTATAAATGTCAAACTGGTTATTAGCATTTGGCTTGAAGAATTGGCATCCACAAGGTAATAAATGTTATGCGACCTGCGTAATCCGTGACACGTGACCATGTAATCCTTCTTGATCTACAACCGGTACCTTTCCAATTCCCCGATTAGATCTTGGTCCAGAGGGCGTCGCTCCGATATGCCGAGAGGAGGCTTTGTCGCTACTCCATAGAGATAGCTCACTGTGCAGAAGCCTGAACGTGGGCTGGCGCTACTTGGACAAACGGCGAGCCGACCGTGCTTATAGAGGGCGAGCCCTGCTAAGAGCGATGGTACAAAGTACTGTGCTTGCTATTACTGCAAATAGCAAGACGAGCAAAGAGATGACTTCCAGATCTTGAGCGAGATCGAAGCAAGGTGGAACTTTGATTAGGTTTGACTTTACACAGTGAATTGTGTATATCAAGGTTAAGGATTTACATGAGAGAAGCGTTGATATATATAGTATCCGAGACTTCAGGGCAGGCTGGATATAAATACTAAATATGGGGAGGAAATCAGATCTCAGATGGGATCGGGGAGTATAGGAACTACAAGGCAGTGTGCGAGAGAACACTGCTGAGGGGATGCTGTCCCTTGTGAAATACAACAATATGAAATAAAAGGAAATGAGGCATAGCTAAAATACAGTGTCCACTGCCTTGCGCAGCCTTGTCAGCAGTGTTGATGGTCGGAGTTTAGAAGGCATTGCCTTCAGAGTTGGGGGTCAATGGGGCATCAGGGAAATAGTCCCCCGTGTCGAAGAGGAGATCATCCCATAGGGATGGGGTCGGAATGTTAGTGTTTAAGGAAATTTGGTACCCCCCTTGGTCAATCGTAACATTACCCTCCTCATATTCCTGAAGTTCCATCTCAGGAACTCCTATCTCCGCTGTTCTCCTCATAATTGGTAAGGTCCCACCCTGGATCATAGGCCACATCGTAGTTGGTGCAATGTTGGGGCCCGTGTCCCCTTTCGCTGCAGCTGGTACATCGTCGATCGGGGCAATGATATTGCGGATGTCCGGGGCTTGCCATGTGACAGAAGGGGCAATGGTATTGGGGGCAGTTGCTTCGAACATGCTTGATGGAGCCACATTCAAAGCAGCGCATTGGCACGAAGATGGGTTGAGGTAGAGGATCATGGGTGAAGGAGGTGACGTCCATGGTATTGGTATTACCATCCACTGCATCGGTGCCATTTGGGAGAGTGGTGGCTGCGGGTTCCACGCGGGGAATGGAGGAAGCTGGAGGGCTCCTCATTGTAGTTTGCCCCAGTGGAGAGGGAGTATGGGCGGTGGAGGTACGGATGGGCAGGCTGTTGGTGAATATCATGGCGCGCTGTCTGCGGACACATCTGGTGGGTGCGGAAACAGGTGGTGAGGGTACGGGGGTGAATTCTCTTTGAGGGGGGGTGCGGGCCCTGTTTGGATCAGGGAGAGTTCTGTTGACGAGGGTGATGTTGGAGTCGGCGGACGTTGGTCTAGTTCCCTCTGCAGGCTCCATATCAGTTCTGTTAATGCCTCCACTTCTGTGGAGATCCTCAGAGGTGGAGGTTGGGATGACTCGGCGGGAGTGGGGATAACTGGGAGTGGTTTCATCGGTGGAGAGGAAGGCGTTTCTCTGTTCTTCGGACATGGTCCCAAGGATGGGTTGGATGGCATGTTCGAAGTGATGTCCGGGGAGTAAGGCGACGCAAAGGTCAAAGCCTTCGATATAGAGAAGGTCGAGAATATACTCCTGAACCTCGAGGAGTGTGGCGGCGATGTCGGAGAGGGCAGTGATCTGTGGGGAGTCTCAAGCATTTCTGGTGATGAGTTCCCATAGAGGGGAACCTGTCACACTCCAGGAGGTCCTGGTGACCAAGGATCAAATGCGGGTGTAAGCTCGGAAGAGGAGAACAAGCTGTACAAGGGAGTTGTCAGAGTTGAAAAAGGAGTTACGTTCCAAGGCTCGGAGGGCCTCAGCGTTCTCAAGAATGGATGCATAAAGGAGTCAATGGGAGGTGGGGGGAAGTCTGCTGAGGCGGCGAGTGAGGAAGGCAAAGGACATCTACCACTGATAGTGATAGGAGCAGCTGTTGATACGACAGAAGCACTGGTGCTCGCTGACGTGGGTAGGGATATCTAGGTCAGGGTAGTGAACTTGTAGGCGAGCTTGGGTGAGGGCAGTTTGGACACGGGAGATAGTGATCAGGAAAGAAGAGATATCTTGGGGCATTGGAGCTCCGTCAAAGTCGATGCCATCTTTTATACTCCTGGAGCACTGCCTTAGCATTGCTTAGGTTTGACTCCGCTTCCCAAGTCCACTCGGAGGCGGTGTATCCCTTCCAGTGCACGAGGTATCACCTTCGTCCCGAAGTCCCCCAATGGTTGATGATGCTGTCCACTTCGTATTCTTCCTCTGTTCCGACTAGTTCCGGTGGTGGGCGTGTGAAGTTGGGTCCATGTTCCGTGGTCTCCCGATACGGGGAGAGTAGGGATGCATGGAACATGTCGTGGATCTTCCATTGGGTCGGCAGCTTTAGTTGGTAGGCAATGGAGGACACTACTTGGGTGATTTCGAAGGGACCGGTTCATTTGGGGGATAATTTTCTGGAGGGGACCTGCAGTTTCAGGTTCTTGGCTTCCAGCCAGACTTTATCTCCAATTTTCCATGGTTTGAAGCGAGAGAACGTTCTCTCCTTCATTCTTTGTTGGGCGATCATGTGTGCTGCTTCAGCTTCTTTTCGTGCCTCATCAAGAGAGGTCATTCTTTGTTCTAGTGCAGGGAGGAAGGTCTTTCCAAGAGGGGGATAGGATCGTGGTTCATATCCTAGCATAAGGCTAAAGGGGGATTTTCCTGTGACTGAATGTGTGGCAGAGTTGTGTGCGAACTCGGCAATGGGCAGTAGGTCTAGCCATTGGTGGGGTTCTCCGTCACAGAAGATCCTTAGGTAGGTCTCCAGTTCTTGGTTGTAGCGTTCCATTTTTCCATCCGTTTGAGGGTGGTAGGCTGTGGATAATGCTACATTGTATTTGAGAAGTCTTGCGAGCTCTCTGGCGAATGCAGATGCGAATTGTGGTCCATGGTCAGAGACCAGTTTATCATGTAGTCCGAAGCATTTGAATACATGATTGGAGAAAAGACGGGCTATACCAGCTGCGTCTACCGTTTTTGAGCAAGGGGCGAGAATTACCCCCTTACTAAGCCCATGGTCGACCACGACCATGACAGAATCAGAGCCGTTTACTGGTGGAAGGTCGGTGATAAGATCCACTGAAAGATTCTGAAAAGGACGAGTGCCCTGGAAGGCGAGTGGGGTTACTGGGGGAATGGTTGGATGGGTTTGGACTTTATTGGCCTGGCATATGGTGCAGCCGGTGACAAATTTGCAGACAAAGGTGGATAATCCAGGCCACCAGTAGTTTTTGGAGAGGAGGGCGACGGTGCATAGGTGGCTGCCATATCCTCCTTTGGCAGAATTGTGGGCGGCGAGCACGATGGCTTGCCGAGCTGGTCCTGGAATATACAGTCATCCCTTATAATATAAAAGTCCATTTTCGAAGGTCCAGTCCGTCGAGTTGGAGCAGGCGAAGAGTGGTTGGTCCTTTTCGATGTTCTGGAGAGCAGAGAGGACTAAGGGGTCTTCCATAGAGGATTCTCCAATTTTTTTCGCCAGCGCCAGGTCAATGCGGCGTACTTGTTGGTCGAAGGCATTATTCGGTAGGATTTGCACGTCTTCGTTGTCTTTGGAAGTGTCGACCTCATCTCTTTGGGATAGAGCATCGGCGGGCACCATCTTGCTTCCAGGTAGTGCATGGTAGGTAACGTCGAAGTCCTGTAAGAACAGGAGCCACCTGGCCTGTTGTCGTGACAACTTTCGAGGTTCCTTGAAGTAGGTGAGGTTCTTGTGATCAGTTAGTACTGTCACGGGATGGAGTGACCCAAGGAGATATTGTTGCCATTCCTCTAACCCTCGTATGACAGCCAGTAGTTCCCTATCATATATGTCATAGTTTCTCTCAGCTGGAGAGAAGGTCTGTGAGAGATAGCCACATGGCTGCATATCTCCGTTGTCATTGCTTTGCATGAGTACCGCTCCGGAGGCAGTTAAGGAAGCATCGGTCATGAGTGTGAATGGTTTGTTGGTGTCGGGGAATGCCAGGACGGGTTTTCGTGTGAAGGCATTTTGCAGGCTTCGAAATGCCTTTTCTTGTGGTTCATCCCAATGCCATGCGGTCTTCTGCTTGGTAAGGTCGAGCAGGGGTCGCGCAATGTCCGAAAAGGAGGGGATGAACTTGCGATAGAAGTTGCAGAAGCCTAGAAAGGATCATATGTCCTTCACGTTTCCCGGGTGGTGCCATTCTTGAATGGCCCTCAGTTTTACTGGGTCCATCTGGACTCCGTTCTTTCCAACAATCATTCCTAAGTATTCGACTTCCTTGGCAGAGAAGGTACACTTCTTGAGTTTGAGGTATATTTCATGCTGTCGGAAGCGTTCCAGGATCTTCCAGGTCCTTTCGTTGTGAGTTGCTTGATCCGAGGAGTGGATCAGCAGATCATCCATGTATATTACCAACCATCCTTCTGTGATATAATCTCCGAAGAGATCGTCCATGAACGCTTGAAAAGTCACCGGTGAGTTGCACATTCCAAAGAACATTACGTTTGGCTCGTAGAGCCCGAACAGAGTAAGAAACGCCACTTTTCATTGGTCCCCAGGTTTTATGAGCACATTGTTATATTCCCAGCATACGTCGAATTTGGTGAAGATAGAGGATCCCTTCAGTTTATTGACAAGGTCGGAGATGAGGGGAAGGGGATATGCGTTTTTAATTGTGTGCTCGTTCAGGTACCGATAGTCTTGGTAGGGTCTTAACTTTCCATCCTTTTTCTGGACAAAGAAAAAGGAAGCAGCTTGGGGAGATTTTGATGGAGATATCTTCCCTGTTTTGAGATGTTCGTCGATGAACTCTCAGCAGGCTTTTTGTTCTTCGGGGTTCAATGGGTAGGCTCGTGCTCATTTGGACGTGAACGTGTCTTTTAGATCAATGGCATGATCATAGGATCTTGATGGTGGTAATTTCATTGTGGTCTTCTCGGCGAAGACGTCCTTGTATTCTTTGAAGGCCGGAGGCAGGGCCACTTCTTTCTTCTATGCTTGTTGGGCGATTGCTGTGGATAGAGTTGCTCTTTTGACGACAAACTCTGGCACATCCCCATGCATGTTGAAGAACTTTGCCCGCTGTTCGGGCGACCAATGGCGGAAGCTTTCATAGAGTCTGTCCTGTGCATACTCTGCTTCATCATGTTCCAGATACCTCAGCAGGTATCACTGTTCCAAGGTTCCCGGGAGGTCCCTGTGCATGAACCTGTATGACAATGGCGTAATCGTTACCCATCCATCTTTCCAATCTATGTCAGGGTTAACCACCCTGAGCCATGGAAGTCCCAAAATGACTTCATCTTTGCCACAGTTGAGGATGAAGAGGTCCTGCCACTCTCGCACTCCTCCGTAGTCCAACACAATGTTGGTCTTCTGTTTGATGGTCCCTGATTGATTCTGGGTTCCATCTATGTTCCAGGCTCATATCGGCTGATCGAGCTTGTACACTGGTAGTCCCATATCTTGTACTGCTTTTCTTGATATAAAGCATCTAGTTGCCCCACTGTCGATGAGAGCATTTGTTCCAACAATTTTGCCATCCTGCTTCCAGATTGAGAGAGGAATGCGAGTAGAATTACTCTTCGATCCGGAAATAAATACAGGGGCTATCGTAAAGGAGGGAGGTGACGTTGGTCCACCCCCTCCTTTTAAAAATGCGTCTTCGAGGGCCTAAATAGATTAATGGGTGCTGCGGGATTCTGGTCTAATGAGAGGACGTTCACAGACTCCTCCCATTCTTCTGTGACTTCTTCGTGTGTCTCCTCCAATGGGAGCCCTTGCTCATCAAGCCCCATGTCGAAGGCCGCCTTGAGCATTCTGAGAACTGTGTCTTGGCTACTGCTCCTGGATACCTCAGCGAGGTACTGATCCAGCAAGTCCTGTTATCGTGGGATGGGGGATGTGGTGACGACCCTGGTTTGTGCTGCTGATTTCTTTACAGGTCTATACCCGGGGTGTTTTCTTGTGGAACACCCCTGTTCATTGCAGATAAAGCATCGTTGCTCTCTCATTCTCTTGGCTCGTTCAGTGGGAGAGAGCGTGATCCGGTCTACATCCATTGCATTGGGATCTTTGTGCCTTCCTCCTCCTCTGCTTCCATATGCCGGTTTTGGTCCTCGTCTCATTGCCTTGATTCTAGCATAGCCCGTGTTGATGGCAGTGGCTTTCGTGTAGATGTCTTCCATGGTAAAGTGTGGCTTGGTGAGTACGTCGGATTGAGTGAGTTGTTCAGCGATTTTCTCATCTACTCCTTGCAAGAACCATTCTAGGAGGGCTTTCATGTCTTGTACTTCCGACCTTACAGCCAGTAGGGAGAACTAAGATATGAATTTGTCGAAATTTCCTCCTAGGTGTCTTTGTTTGAGGCTGGCGAGCTTTACGCGAGCATTGTTGGCGTTGTTGTATGGGCAAAAAAAGACTGCGAAGGCTTCCTTTATCTTTTCGTAGGTTTTCTCTGATTCGGGCACCTCGTCGTCTATTAGCTTGGTGAGCCAAGCTTCTGAAAACCCCTTTCCTTTCCCCTTTGACATCCTATTCAGGAGCATATGCTTCCTGACCTTTATCGGCATGTTGTCGTGGAGGGTGAAGTACCCTTCCATTGCTAGGAGCCATCTCTTAGCGTCTTCGCTTTCTCCGTTCCATTCTTCTGGTAATGCTGCTTTGTATTCAACCATATCATCTTCGTTGTCGCTCGTTGGTCGGTCCGGGTGGTCTGCGAATAGATCTTCTTGAGGATCTACGTTGATCGGTTCCAGTTCTGAGGGTGGCAGAGGGGTGGGATCTTCCGATGGGGTCATGGATTGAGAGTGGAGACCACCAGGTAAACCTAGAGTTCAAGATGGACGGGGAGATGAACAGTCTTGAGGGTCTTGGTAATAGTAGTCTCGTGGTTCCCGAGACGATCCAATTCTTCGGGAGGAAGACGTGTCTGTTGATTCTGAAGCACATGTTGGTGTGGCCTCTTCTTCTTCTGAGGACTGAGGATCTTGTCCTAAGAGGGCGGAGAGGTTGATTTGTCGAATGGTGGTAAGAAAGTGTCTACACCAGTAGACCTGATGGTTGCCTTAGGCTTGGTAGCACTAAGGGGCCGATAACCTTGATATTTTGTTATGCTTCCTGCGTATCCCGTGACACGTGACCATGTAATCCTTCTTGATCTACAACCAGTACCTTCCCAATTCCCCGATTAAATCTTGGTCCGGAGGCCGTCGCTCCAATATGCCGAGGGGAGGCTTTGTTGCTACTCCGGAGAGATAGCTCACTGTGCAGAAGCCCGAACGTGGGCTGGCGCTACTTGGACGAACAGCGAGCTGACCATGCTTATAGAGGGCAAGCCCTGCTAAGAGCGATGGTACAAAGTACCACGCTTACTATTACTGCAAATAGCAAGATGAGCAAGGAGATGGCTTCCAGATCAGAGCGAGATCGAAGCGAAAGGAAACTTTGATAGGGTTTGACTTTACATGGTGAATGGTGTATATCAAGGTTAGGGATTTACATGAGAGAAGCGTCGATATATATAGTACTCGAGACTTCAGGGCAGGCCGGATATAAATACTAAATATGGGAAGGGGATCGGTTCTCAGATGGGATCGGGGAGTATAGGAACTACGAGGCAGTGTGCGAGAGAACACTGCCGAGGGGATGCTGTCCGATGTGAAATACAACAATATGAAATAGAAGGAAATGAAGTACAGCTAAGATATAACGTCCACTGCCTTGCACAGCCTTGTCAGCAGTGTTGATGGTTGGAGTTCAGATGGTATCGCCTTCAGAGTTGGGGGTTAACGGGGCATCAGGGAAATAGTCCCCCATGTCGAAGAGGAGATCATCCCATAGGGATGGGGTCGGAATGTCAGTGTTCAAAGAAATTTGGTATCCTCCTTGGTCAACCATAACATTACCCTCCTTGTATTCCTGAAGTTCCATCTCAGGAACTCCTATCTCCACTGTTCTCCTTATAGTCGGTGAGGTCCCATCCTGGATTGTAGGCCACATCATAGTTGGTGCAATGTTGAGGCCCGTGCCCTCTTTCTCCGCAACTGGTGCAACGTCGGTTGGGGCAACGATATTGTGGATGTCCGGGGCTTGCCAAGTGACAGAAGGGGCAACAGTAGCTGGGGCAGTTGCTTCGAGCATGCTCAGTGGAGCCACACTCAAAGCAGCGCATTGGCACGAAGGTGGGTCGAGGTAGAGGATCATGGGTGGAGGAGATGACGTCCAGGGTATGGGTATTACCATTCACCGCGTCGGTACCATTTGGGAGAGTGGTGGTTGCGGGTTCCACGCGGGGAATGGAGGAAGCTGGAGGGCTCCTCATTGTAGTTTGCCCCAATGGAGAGGGAGTATGGGTGGTGGTGGTGCGGATGGGCAGGCTGTTGGTGAATACCATGGCATGCTGTCTGCGGACGCATCTGGCAGGTATGGAAATGGGTGGTGGGGATATGGGGGTGGATTCTCTTCAAGGGGGAGTGTTGGTTCCATTAAGACCCTGTTGGGAGGAGGGGGTGGTCCCATTGACGAGGGTGACGTTGAAGTCGGAGGACGTTGGTCTAGATCCCTCTGTAGGTTCCGGATCAACTCTGTTAGCGCCTCCACTTCTGTGGAGATTCTCAGCGGTGGGTGTTGGAATGCTTCAGTGGGAGCAGGGGTAGCCGGGAGTGGTTTCATCAGTGGAGAGGAATGCATTTCTTTGTTCCTCGGACATGGTCCCAAGGATGGGTTGGATGGCATGTTCGAAATGATGTCTGGGGAGTAAGGCGACACAGAGGTCAAAGTCTTCGATATAAAGAAGGTCGAGAATGTATTCCCGAACTTTGAGGAGGGTGGCGGTAATGTCAGAGAGGGCAGTGACCTGTGGAGAGTCTCGAGTGTTTCCAGTGATGAGTTTCCATAGAGGGGAACCTGTCGCGCTCCAGGGGGTCCTGGTGATCAGGAATCGAATGCGGGTGTAAGCTCAGAAGAGGAGAACGAGCTGTACGAGGGAGTTGTCGGAGTTGAAAAAGGAGTTTTGTTCCAAGGCTCGGAGGGCCTCGGCGTTCTCGAGAATGGACGCATAGAGGAGTTGACGGGAGGTGGGGGGAAGTCTGCTGAGGCGGCGAGTGAGAAAGGTGAAGGACATCTACCACTGATAGTGATAGGGGCAGCCATTGATACGACAGAAGCACTGGTGCTCGCTGGTGTGGGTGGGGATATCTAGGTCGGGGTAACACACTTGTAGGCGAGCTTGGGTGAGAGCAGTTTGGACGTGGGAGATAGTAATCAGGAGAGAAGAGATATCTTGGGGCATTGGAACTCCGTTAGAGTCGATGCCGTTTTTTATACTCCTGGAGCACTGCCTTAGCATTGCTTAGGTTTGACTCCGCTTCCCAAGTCCACTCGGAGGCGGTGTATCCTTTCCAATGCACGAGGTATCGCCTTCGTCCCGAAGTT
>JBBPNO010000248.1:0-34517 GCA_038090915.1 Boletus eberwhitei
CTTGTGCCATCTATATACTCGCAAACAGTCCTGTCGATTCCCAAAGTATGTCTAACTCCCTGAACTTCAAGCACTGCCAGACTCAAACCATTTCAGGTTAGGTATTGTAGAATATTCATGAATGCTCCTTGAATGAACTTGTTGTCTCTCGCTCACTCATGAGCGCGTCTTGAGAGACATTATCCGCAGCTGATGCATCAAACCGAGGCATCGACGTCGCACTCCGCAAGGTTTAGTCCGGCACATCGATCAGGTTCCCCGCGTACTGCATGGCAGTCATTCCCACTGATCCGAATTCTCGCTGGCTGATGCACAAAACTGACAACTGGTGTGAGCCTACGTGATGCGAGGCACAGAGGTGAGCATAGGTGTCTGTCTGTCTATGCGCACTTGAGAAGTAGTTTCTGATCATGCCATGAGCTGGTCCGTTCGAGAGCTGGGAAATCGTTGTTGTCTTGCGACTCACTCAGGGATCGACAAAAGACGAAACATACCCGACACCCATTCGATCAAAGGAAGACCACAATCCCGGGTCGCCCTCACTCTACCTTACGTTCCTCCGCAGTCAATGCTTCCGAGGGCCGCTTGCATCCTCCGCCCACTGCGGTTGTGTCTTCTGTGTCCTCCTCGCCGTGAGGTACATTCATGTCTCAATGTCCCTTTTCAAGACTTCAGTTTGAGGAGAATAATCTTGCGGGGAGCTCTACTGGTGACGGGTAGTAGACGCGCGCCGTCCATGCCACGGGATGGCAGTGACATCGTTGTGCGATCAAGCCAGTGATGTGGGCCGTACGTTGAAGTCTCGGGGGCATCTAAAGATGCCAAGAATGTCGTTTGAGGAACCGCATCGCATACGGGGCCGGGAGTGGGCAAAGACGGATCTCACGGCCCCACGGGTGGACAGAGACCGCCAGAATAGGAACACAGCGAGGCCAAGGCTGCGATCGAGGTTGGTTTGACGTTCTCATCTGGTGTTACCGTTCTGATGGGCTAAATCTTTTAGCTTGGCAACATCGTCAATGGCCGTCGGCCGCTGGTGACGTGGCGCTACGTGGTCGCAATCCAGTGATCAACGTGACGATGGGGAATGGTGTGTTTGGGATGATGCAGCCTATGATCAGTGGTCTTGGACAGACCATGACTCTGGCACATTTCTAGCATCGTTTTTAAACGCTCGCGTTCATTGGCCCGATTATACATGTCCTTCCTTACATCTTTTTCCTCCTCCGGTTCGCTGTCGCTGTCGATCTGGATCAGGTCTTATGGTCCCATTCTTTTTCATCGTTGGCCTCCTCTGGCACTACACGTCGTCATCTTTTCCATTTTGTACAACGTGGAATGTAAAATTGACAGACATATTTATTCGGATGCGTTCTTGAGGAGGAATGTACAGACGCAGGACTCCATCGTTGCGACGTCGTATGACAGTACGCAGTGCAGTCCAGGTTCACATGCCTGCAATAAAGTCCTGAGGAGGAGCTCATATTAAGATACGGATGGCCTCGGAACGGGTAGACTCGATGATCTACCAGCAAACCCGAGTTCACGAGGCACAATCAGCTCAGGGCTTGAGCGCTCTCGCACCAAGTACCTCTGCAAGCTTATAGAGATGATCGAGATCGGGGAACGGCGAGTGAATATCCTAGGGGGCGCAATCATGGACGAGTATATCGGGACTCATACGGATGCGGCGAGATACACGAACTCGAAAGGAATGCAGTCAATGGCCATATAATCATGGTCCAAATGTGGCATCCACATGTATTACATTGAATCGCCTCGATCAATTCGTTGCATCGTGTGCACCCGAGCGAAAACACAACAACCGCGTCGGAAACGTAATCGAAAGCCTGAGGGTGGTGTAGCCCGATACTTCCTGATGCTGATCCATTGTAAGTCTCACGATGTAGGTGAACAGAAAGTAACGCGCACCGTTACTTCGGCACCGGCGGCCGAGGGTTGCGATGTATTGGTCGCTTGTTGCGTCTAATGGGACATGAGCTGGCGTGACGAGGCCCACCATCGGCAGAAAAAGACGCACTGGGTCTGCTTCCCTTGTATCCGCGACATCGCGCCCTCCACTACGAGAATCATCCTTGTTCGGATGCTTAGTCTTCTTGCGTGATTTGTTCCGACTCTGTGTCGTGTGATGAATCCCTGCATACAAATCGGAGGAATGACGAACCGTTGGCAATTTAATGATTTTGTTACGCGCCGCCTTGTAAGATATGTTCGACACCGCATTCGATCGTCCATCAAGGAAATGCACTCACAGCCATCCTGGAAGGTCCCTCTTGCCTGTCCTCCACTCTTACTGGGGAGTGGGAAGGAGATCGACGATTGGCAGGCTCGCACGACTTTCCGGAGTGTCGATGTGGCCTATGCGAAGCGGGGCCCTTGTTGCCCATTCTCTCTCGCCACTTTTTGAATATTGAATGGCCCTCGGGTGACTGGACAGTGTCGAGATTTCCCTCTGGACGTGTCTCAGAAGTGGAGGGCACGGGTAGGGCATCTGACTGCGATATAGCGTGAGATGGGCCCGGCCGCGGTGCCTCGCTCTCGCCCTCATGAGAATTGAAAGAGGAGGCCATTGACTCCGGCAGCGTCAATGTAGAAGTAAGAGAACAATAAAGTGGTCACCAACCTCGTCATAGTCAAATGATTGAAGAGCAGGCGGCCCTTCTTGCTATGGCATTGTGAGAACTCGCCTCGAGGGGGAAATGAACAAACTGATACCTCGATGAGATCACGATTGCCATTTTCGCTGTGTCCCTCGGACTCGAGTGGACTAGACTTCGCAGAGTGTCCCTGTTGAATGTACAAAATGGAGTCAGCACAACTCGTTTGGTGACGACACGACAAGCTCCTACTGGATTAGGGTCTGGTGCCTCAATGTCATGGCCGCTCGATGTCAAAGGCTCCTTGTCCTGTTGTACTCCTTCGCTAGTGGGTACCTGCGTAGTTCGTCAGCACGGATGGCAGAATGGGGCTAAGTTATCCAACATGCCGGGATTATGATTACTTACATGGAATGGACCATACGAGTCTGGAAGAAGCTTGCTGAGATGATGAATAGCAATTTTTCCGTCCTGTTGTCCACTCGCAAGGTAACTACTGTCTGCAGATATGGCGATCGACTGTATCTCTTTGTTGTCCTCATTAATAACAGGGCCAATCTGTTCAAGAGTCGATTTGTCGAGGAATGAGATTGAATGCTGTGCAAAGGTAGCGATGAATTTGCCGTTTGCGGCTATAGCGATGGAGGGGACATTGTCGTTGTCGTCATAGAGGATCTGTGATTCGAGAAGCTGGGACCCAGTGGACAAGTCGAATGACCGGATTTTGTTGTCAGGGGATGTGGCAAAAATTTGCTGGTCATCGCCAGACCACGCAAGCGGAGTGCCGAGCCTGTTGGATATGTCAAGCTTGATGGTGACGAGCTTGTCACCGGTGTGACTGTCGAATATCTGGATGGATTTCCCCTCGCAGGCCGTGGCGATGTGCTCGCCAGTCGGTGAGAATCGAATTCCGGTGACATAGCTGTCATGACCGAGGGGACCGACGAGTCTCTGCCCATTTGTAATGCTCCAAATACTCGCTCTGCTGTTAAGCTTTGAAGTACTAGTCCCGGTCGCAAACCTCGTCGAATCTGGGGAGACATCGACTGTCCGCACAACGTTTCTGACCTCCACGTCAATGACCTTCTCGTGCATCTCTCCGTCCCACACACTTGCTCCAGCCTCAGTCCCACAAACTATCCACTTGTGATCCCTCGAGACGGAAATGGCGTTCATGTTCATGCCCGTTTGCCTTCCCACCTTTTGACCATCTCCAAGTCGCCATCGTTGAACCCCATCGTCAGTCCCGCCCAAGAGATGCTTTCCATCGGGGTGGAAAGCGACTGTCCACACTGTTTCAGAGTCACTGGTGTCGAGTACCCTCACTTGGTCTTACTGAATGGTCAGCATCGCTCTACCACTCCTCGGAGCTGCTACGCACCTGTATTCGTCGACGACATCCTCACCAGTGGTACACAGTCGTGGGGTTGGAAGAGTGAAAGAATGAGGTGTTTCGGCCTACTCGTGCTGGGTAAAGTCGTTCCATACACACGTTTCCTTATTCTCAATATGGTCTGTGCGCACCGTGCCCTTGGCGTCTATTCCTACTCGAATCCCAGTTAGGTGTCCTTGTTGCGACGACCAAGCAAGCAATCCACATCGGCGAGACTTGCCCTCTTTGCCACGCGTACCCTCACCCTGCGACTTGCGTGTCCGGGCTGCAGGGGTTCGGATCACGACGAGTGTCCCATCCACATTATAATCAGGCCAACTCGCGACATACCGTGTACAAAAATACGTCGCGTTTCGGAGACTGTCAACCTTTTTTCTTCGAATTGCACAAAGGATAATTTATCTCTTATTCACGACAGACATCTGGTGAGTTCCCTCAGTATTTGGACCATAGCAGAATGACCTACTCCAATCTCGAGACCACAGCCTCTGATAGACGTCAGCACTACCATACCCAGGACAAGGAGGGACTACAGTATTCATCGGCTTGGGGGAGAAATTCTGGTGGCTGTAAATCTGTTTTAGTGTGTGATCACGTTTCGTATGCTCCGATGGCGCTAACCCTGCATCGTAGGTCGTCCGTTATCCTTCCCGAGGCGTCACGACGTGGAGCAGTTCGGAACAATGCCAAGCAACTCCATGGATTCAATTATCGCGTGTCGGGTCAGAAGCCTCTGGTTATAGTCAGTGCCCTGGATGAATGCAAAAATGTTTGGGGACTTCTCCGACTTAACTCTCATTATGATTAAGAGTCAAGTGCCGCTCCTCGGAACCACCTGAGCTGTAGCCCAGAGCGAAGCAATTTTTTTTTGGTTCATTAGTTTGGGCTAGACAGCCACGAGGATGGGTCCGTCCGAACGTCAAAGGACCAAAATGACGCAATGCTAGAAAAACACTATGAAAATATGCCTACGAGATCGTACCGTCATATAACACGTCCCACTCTAGCCTTAAAATCCAGCAACCTTAGCGCGTTTGGTCCGTCGCATCCTACCTACATCATCAGCCATGCTGGCAATGCCACCCCGTGTGACTCCACCCACCCTGAGCCTCCTCATCACCGGATTCGCAACCATCACCCCCGCCTCTGCTTCATACCCTCCCAACATCCTCAGCAGCCATCACTTTTCATCACCCGTCACGGATCCTAGCACGTCGTCCTCGTAGTCTCCTCTGTCGCACCCCCCCCCAACTAGTCCAACAAGGTCTGGCGGCGGCGGCGGGAAGACTAGCAGACAAGGAACAGGACGATGGGGCGAGCTGACATTACCGTTGACCTTCTAGCGGGAGGCGTCCGGGATGCGATCTATTTCGACATGACACGCAAAACACGATGAACGTGGACACACGAGCAGATCAAACACGAGGAACGCGACGTAGATCGGGTCTCCCACTGGGCTGCATTCGCTTCCCCTTCTTCTGCAACGCGACGTTGTCACGCCCATTCGTGTCCTGTTCCTTCACGGGCTGCTGGCCAAGCGGGCACATCAGCAGCCACCTCCACGAGATAGGTCACTCATTGTGTGCGTCGATCCCATTATCCATTCCGGTCTTGCTCCAGTCTTCATGCTACCTCCGACCGTTCCTGGCGGCCACATCCCTCTCCTATCCAGGTGTGGACACCCGATCTGGCTGGGTATTTTGTGTGAATTGCGATGATTTCATATATGATACTGCTATCGACGCGGTGTATCTATCGACCGTCATTTTGGTCGAGGAGCAAATGACTCAATTTCAAGGTAGGCATGTATTGGATGATCTCCCGGCTCGATGATTTCATGTCGGTGCAGTGTCGAAAAGGGCAAGAGAACCCTACAGTATCAACCAGGAGTGTTGTTAGAGAGTGTTGAGTCCCAGATGCTATAACAGGAAAGTACAGTCATTTCCTGCATAGTTTACTAGCTTAAAGTAAATATCTCACCAATTAAAATGAACTCACCAATGGCCCCACACAATTTGTTACATTGTCAGCTAGGCTGATGGGATCTGGAGTGCAACTCAACAAAAGCACATTGGATTCTAGAAAGGAGAATTTCTAAATAATACAGGTGGAGGAGACAAGGACATTATATCTAGGGAAAAAAGCACAAGGTTAGGAAAGAGAAAAGAGATACAATAAGCAGTCATTACAAATATAGATTACAAAAAAGATCCAGGCCATTTGTGAATGCATAGGCTATAAGGGTGAAATAAATCAAATTCATAACATACATAAGTTAGGAAGGTCTGATGGAATGAATCCATTGGGGCCCCTGAATGGCCATGTTGAAGAATTTCATTGGTGGTGGTGTACAATAAAACTATGATAGATGTTAGTGAATTTGAAAAGAGTATCAGAAGCAAACACATACTCTGCTTGGAGAGCATTCACAGCTGCAAGCAGCTCCTGCTGCTGCTGTGCAAACTCCTGTTGCTGCTGTACAAACCCCTGCTGAAACTGTGCAATCTGGTCCTGAAGCTGCTGCATCTGCAAATGGATTTTGTTGAAATGCATGTTCATGTCTTTATGTAGTTGCTGTCCATCTGCAATCACAGGAATGTTCTGGAAACGTAGGAGTTGCTCTGCAATAACATGCAAGCCTTGTGTTAAAGCATCCATGTTGGGCTGTGGGTGTGGCATGGTTGGTGGGAAGCAAACATTGTGGCGGGAAGTTTGAACCCATCGTCGGAGTTTAAAAGTTTGCTGACATTACGTCAAGCCCCTGTAAAGACGTCTCGGAGCGAGTCATCGGACTCCTCCCGCGCATCTGCAGGAAGATTTTGCACTGGATGTAGTTGTCATCACACAGCTGATCATGGCGTGGACAAAGGTTGGCCCTGATACAGTCATAGTCCACAAGCACTTTCCTCCCACAGAGGACATCAACATCCTACTGTCTTTGTACCATCTGTATACCTGCAAACAGCCCTGTCGATCCCCACAGTATGTCTACTCTCTGAACTTCAAGCACCACCTTACTCAAATAATTTCAAGTTAGGCATTGTAGAGTTTGCACAAATGCTCCTTGAATGAGATTGTTGTCTCTCGCTCACTCTCGATGGCCTCTACAACGGGACTGCGGATGACGTACGGGACTTTGAGCTCTGTCACTCTCGAACAACTGTCTAGATATGTCGAGGCGGATCCCTAACGGATGAGTCAGCACAAGTACTCGCCAACGTTTGAATCTCCACGTCTTTGCCGACCGTCATCAGAAAGCATCGGGTGATCCTGAAGACCTTGGGTACGGAGTGATGATTGGGTCCTCATCGACGCTATCTTTGTTTCATTCTCGAGCGGGGCGTTGTTTCCGTCCACGGCGGACACCCTTCATGGACGACCAATATCGTTCACCACTGTCTGGCCAAAGGTGGGGATAGTTACATGGTGTTGTTTCGGGTGCGTAGTCTGGTCTCCTTATTCACGTTGACCTAGTTCGCGCTCACGATGTTCTCAGCCCGTACGCGGGGCGATGATCTCGCAAGTCCGATGTATACTTGACCCGCCGCGTCCAATTCTTTCATTTCTTGCCAAATCTTTGCGATGAAAACTGAACCTCCGTCGATTGACGAAAGAGCGTGAGGAACGCCACCATTTTGATCAAACACCATCCCTTCGCCACTACCTCGATCTACCGCACGCCCAACTCCCGACACGCGTAACCAAGATCCAGCCCCCCATACACGATGGACGACCCGACAAAGCACATCCACGCGCTCGCATAGCCTAGATGATGCATCACGGCGTACGCATCAGTCGTGACCGACTTGTGCCCCTTGGGGATACATCGCACGAACATGAAAACTTGCCCCCAGCGCAAGTCGGGGCAACGCGAATGTCGTTTGCGACGCTGCGAGATACCTCACCTGCCTCATTTCACAATGGAGGAGAGAGTAGAGGTTCTGTGAACCTGTGCCAACTCGCCATCGTTGGTGTGAGCTGCGAGTTCCCTAAATTCCCGCGAGCAAGGTCCTTTCCTGCCACACGATTCGGCCACCCTGCGGGTCCCAGGTGACAGACGTTCTTGGCTAAAGGTCATATTATTTCATTTGTTTCAAAAGGTGAACAGACAAGAAAGAACGTGGTACACCTTTGGAGTATCCAAGTCTGAGCGTTTCAAGAACTCGCAACCATCATTCCAACCACCTCGAGTATCCGAGTTCTACAGCGTCTGGTAAATGAGATCTCGGTCCACACTTTATGTTTTGAAGGGACTTAGTGGATCGAATACACCATGTCGTCTGTACTCGCCGTTCGCGTGCGATGGATAAGAGAGGGTGGAACTGACTGTGAATGTGCCTCCTGGTCATCGGTTTCCTCACCAGAGCGGGAGATAAATGTGAGGAATTCGTTGATGCGGAAAGTATTGCGTCAGTGTACCTGATCATCTACCAGCGAGTCCTTGTTCACGAGGGGAAATCATCTCAGGCTCGGACTAAGTGAAACTAGGATCCGTAGTGAACAAGAAAACCATCCAAGCAGGGGAACGCGACCAGCCAACATACACCACCCTCGTCGAAGTTGCCAGCTGTAAGACCTTGTCCTCTGATCTGCGTGCATAGAATTCTTCGGTGACCGAAGACCGTTCAGTGAATATCCTGGCGAACTCAACCGTGGACGGGCTTATTAGGGCTCACATGACGTGACACGAACTCATAGAACTGCATGGTTGATGTCGACATACTCGCAATTCAACTCAGTATACATATATATTGCATTTTACCACCTGCATCAATGTGTCCCATCTTGTACACTTGAGCGAACACAAAAAATCCATGCGGGGAACCGGATCGAAAGGGTAGCATCAGCTGATCCTTCCTGACGCTGATCCATCGTAAGTCTAACAATGTAGGTTGACGAAAAGCGATGCGTACTGCTAGATGGACCCTCCCGGCCGAGGGTTGGGATGGATCGGTCACTTGCTGCACCTAATGGGACGTGAGCTGGAGTGACGAGGCCCACCATCGGCAGGATGAGACGCACTGGGTCTGCTTCCTTCGTATCTGCAGCATCGTGCCTTGCACTACGAGAGTCATCCTTGTTTGGATGCTTAGTCTCGTTGCGTGATTTGTTCCGATTCTATATCGTGTGATGAGTCCCAGCATACAAATCCGAGGAATAACGAACCGTCGGCAGTTTAATGATTTTGTTACGCCCCGCCTTATAAGATATGTTCGACACCGCATTCGATCACCAAGGAAATGCACTCACAGCCATCCTGGAAGGTCCCTCTCGCCTGTCATCCACTCTCATTGGGGCAGGAGAGGGAGATCGCCGATCGGCACGCTTTCGCGACTTTCCGGAAGGTCGATCTGAAGTGGGACCTTTGTTACCCACTCTCCGTCGCCACCTTTTGAATATCGAATGGCCCTCGGGTGACTCGACAGTGTCGAGATTACCCTCTCGCCGTGTCCCTGAAGTGGAGGGCACGGGTAGGGGTAGGGCATCTGACTGCGATATGGCGTGGGATGAGCCCGGCCGCGGTGCCTCGTCCCCACGAGAATCGGAAGAGGAGGTCGAGGATAGTGACTTCGGCAGTGTGAATGCGGAGGCAAGAGAAGAATGTAGTGATCACCAACCTCGTCATAATCGAACTCGAGAGCAGGCACGCTCGACGGCACCTCGTGCTATGCCATTGTGAGAACTCGCTACGAGGGGGAAATGAACGAATTCACACCTCGAGGAGATCACGATTGCCATCTTCGCTGTGTCCCTCGGACTTGAGTGGACGAGATTTCCCAGGACTTTCCTGTTGTATGTACAAAATGGAGTCAGCACAACTCGTTTGGTGACGATATGACAAACTCGGACTGGATTAGGGTCTGGTGCCTCATCGTCGTGACCGCTCGATGTCGAAGGTTCAAGTTCGTCTTGTTGTACATCTTGTTGTACATCTTTGCTAGTGGGTGCCTATGCAGCTTGTCAGCATGGGTGACAAGATGGGGTTTATTCAACATGCTAGGATTATGAATACACAGACACTACTTACATGGAATGGACCATACGAGTCTGGAAGGATCTTGCTGAGATGACGAATGAGGATTTTTCCGTCATATCGTCCAGTCGCAAGGTAGTTATTATCTGCAGATATGGCGATGGACTGTAGGTGTCTGCTGTCCTTAATGACAGGGCCAATCTGTTCCAGAGTCGATGTGTCCTGGATTGAGATAGAATCCCATGCGAAGGTAGCGATGAATTTGTTATTGGCGGCTACAGCGATAGAACGGACATCATCATTGCCGTCGCGGAGAATTTGCGATTCAGCGAGCTGGAACCCGGTGGAGGCATCGAACGCCCTGATTTTGTTGTCATGGGAAGCGGCAAAAATTTGCTGGCCATCACTCGTCAACCACACAAAAGGAGTGCCCACCCAGCGAGGTATGTTAATCTTGATGGTGACGAGCTTGTCGCCGGTCTGACTGTCGAAAATCTGGATGGATTTCCCGGCGCAAGCAGTGGCGATCTGCTCGCCAGTCGGAGAGAATCGAATTCCAGTGACTAGTGCAGCGCTAAGTTTGATCGGGCCAACGAGTCGCTCCCCACTCGTAATGCTCCAAATGCTCGCTTTGTCAGTCCCAGTGGCAAACCTTGTCGAATCAGGAGAGACGTCGACGGCGCCCACCCTCTTTGTGCCCTCCACGTCGAAGAGCTTTTCGTGCATTTCTCTGTCCCACACGCTTGCCCCCTCACTAGTCCCGCACACTATCCACATCCGGTCTCTTGACACAGAAATGGCGCACATGTTCATCCCCATTTGCCTTCCCACCTCTTGACCATCCCCAAGCCGCCATCGCCGAATCCCATCGCTAGTCCCGCCCAAGAGATGCTTTCCGTCGGGATGGAAAGCGACTGTCCACACCCTACCAGGGTTACCAGTGTCGAGTACTCTTACTTGGTCTTATTGAATGGTCAGCATCGCTTAACCGCTCTTTGGAGCTGCTACGCACCGGTATTAGTCGTCGACATCCCCACCGATGGTACACGGTCGTAGGGTTGGAAGAGTGAAAGAACAAGGTATTTCGGTTCACTCGTGCTGCACAAGTCGCTCCATTCACACGTTTCTTTGTTCTCAACATGGTCTGTGCGCATCGTGCCCTTGGCGCCTATCCTTACTCATATCCCAGCTACGTGACTGCGATGACCAGGCAAGCAGTCCGCATCGGCGAAACTTGTCCTCGTTGCCACGTATAGCCTCCCCCTGCCACTTTGCGGGTGTTTGTGATATCTCGGCTGCGGGCGCTCAGTTCACGACGAGCATACCATTCACAGTAGACCAACTCGCGAACAGAAAGACGTACCCCTTGCCCAATCTCGAGACCAGAACGGCCAGTGTGGACGTCACGTTTCCGAGCAAAACTCACGAGCTCCCATGAAGATGAACATCAAGTATATACGAGTCGGAAATTTTTCCAAGCTCTGTCAAGGGGTATGGTATACTCCGATCGATGTCACCAGTACCGTGCCCGCGAAAAGAAGAAAGTACAGTACTCATCGGCCTGTACCCGTCCGTGACCGGTCTGACATATAAAATTGTAGGAAACACTGATGTGGATGCGACTGTAAATCTGTTTTTATGGTATGATCACGTTTCGTACGTTTCGATGGCGCTGACTCTGCTTCGTAGATCATGCATTCCCTCGAGATCTCATGATGAGGGCAAGCAACTCATTGGATTCACATATCGAACACGGTAGTCGGGTCAGACGCCTCCGGTTATAGTCGGTTCCTTTGGTGAATGCAAAGATATCCGGGGACTTGTTCAAGCTCTCATTACGATTAAGAACCAAGCACGGCTCCTCGTGACCGGCCGACCTGTAGTCCAGAGCGAAGCATTTTCCTTTTTTTTTAGTTCAATGGTTTGGGCCACCCAACCACGAGAATGGCCCCGCCAACATCAAAGGACCAAACAATGCAACGCTAGAAAAGCACTGGAGATGCGGATGTATGTCCTGTAACATGTCCCACTCCACCATTTGAATCCAGTAACCTTGGCGCGTTTCCGTCGCGTCCTACCACACCATCAACCACGCTGGCAACGCCACCCCACGCGACTCCACCTACCTTATCACAGCCACCACGCCTCTGCTTCGTCCCCACCCAACATCCTCAGCAACTGTCGCTTCTACTCCGCCTGTCCCGGATCCTCGTACGTCACCCTCGTACACTCTTCTGTCGGTCACAGCCCGCCCATCCCAACCCGTCCAACAAAGACATGCTGATGCCTGTCAGTGCTGGTGGGGAGACTGGCGAATGAACAGCCGGACGTTCTCGCGCGAGGCATTCCGGGATGCGATCTACTCGACAGAGCACACCCAAAACACAATGAGCTCGGAGACACGAGGAGGCCAAACACGAGGAACGCAATTTACGTTGGACCGCCTGCCGCGCCGCACTCGCTTCCCCTTCTCCCCTCCGCTCGATGCACCCGCCCCAGCGGCGGCGTCTCTCATCATCGCCTCGTCTTCCTCCGCGATGGGCCGTTTGCCAAGGAGGGACGTCAGGCTCTCGTGGGGGGCTTGCGTGATGGCGTCTGTGCCCGGGATACGCGCATGCGAGGACGCGACGAACCCGTCGGGAAGCCACCTCGAATCGGGAAGTTTCATCAGCGAAGGTGATGTCGAGACGGTATTCGGGCTTGTCCTTCATCATGAATCGACACAGAGGGTTGGAGCCCGGAGGTGACGTGCAAAGGTACCAAGGATGCAAGTGTTGCAGGAAAACTGGGCGGGAAGAATGAGAACACCCAACTCCTTTGCCAATCGCTCACGAAACGTGATCGGGACACGTTCCGGAATGGGTGTTCTACGAACACATAGTAACCTCCTGGAAGCCAATCGTCCACTCTGACGGAAGTGGCTTGCGGAGGAGCTCGTGACGCATCTTGAGTCCATTGGCATTCAAGAGGATGGAAGACCGATGCTTTAATAGGAATAACACATTCGCGAGAGCCAGTTGTGGGATTCGAGGAGCGCAAACCTGGATGCAGTCGGGCGTTGTCTTGCGACGCACTCAGGGATCGACAAGAGAAGAGACATGAAACTATCAATGGTCACCCTGGACGGCTGGAGTGGCACGGTCTTCAGGGGCGTGACGTTAACTCTTTCCAACTGCCAAAATATTCCACCCCCTCTCTCTCCATTTGCATGTCGGAGAAACTCGCGATCGGAGTCATCGGACTTGTGAGATCATTGCTCCGCGTTCGGGCTGAGGAGAACACCCTGAGCGAGAACTAGGTCAACGTGAATAAGGAGACCCACGCACCCCAAATAGGACCAGCTAACTATCCTTACCTTTGGCCAGACAGTGGTGAACGATATTGGTCGTCCGTGAAGGGTATCCGCCGTGGACGCTGGAACAACGCCCCGCTCGAGAATGAAACAGAGATAGCGTCGATCAGATATTTATCAACATCCGCCACCAGATCTTCGACACGGTCACGGTGCTCGTCGATCAGGATCCAATCGTCACACCGCGTCCAAGGTCTTCAGGATCACCCCCTGCGTTTCCTTATGCTGATGACGGTCGGCGACCGCGTGGAGATTCAAACTTCGGCAAGTGCTTGTGCGGACTCATCCATCACGAATCCGCCTCGACATGTTTGGACAACTGTGTGAGAGACGCAGCTCAATGTCCTGTACGTTATCTGCGGGCCCGTTGAAGAGGTCATCCAGAGGACGGCAGATACACGCTATTGATGTGATGGAATGACGAACCTCAGATCATCTTCAAGCGGTCTCCCAGCATGATTAGGCGGTGAACCAGTCCCTGTGTTGTCAAGTTCTTCACGAGACAAGAAAACAAGCTAACCGAGTTCTCACCTCCGACAAGCCTGACCGACAAAACAAGTCCCTACCTAGTAAACGAACGGCACGAGCTTATACTTGACCCGCCGCGCTCAATTCTCGCATTCCTTGTCAAATCTTGCGATGAAAACTGGACCTCCGCCGATTGACGCAAGAGCATGACGAACGCCGCCATCCGAGCAAATACCATCCCACCGCCACTACTTTGATCCACCGCACGCCCAATACTCCTCGACAGGCGCAACCACGACCCCGCCCCGCCATGCACGATGCACGACCCGACAAAGCACATCCACAAGCTCGCGGATGACGTACCACGGCGTACGCATCGGTCAACTTGTGCTCCTTGCGGATGCATCGCACGAACGTAAAGTGTGGACCGAGATCTCGTTTACCGGACGCTGTAGAACTCGGATACTCGAGGTGGTCGGAATGATGGTTGCGAGTTCTTGAAACGCTCAGACTTGGATTTCGAAGGGACCGTAGTAGTTGATCGAATACGTCAGGTCATCTGTACTTCAAGTCTTGCTTCAAGTAGCTGTGAGGATAGCACAGACTGAATTAATGTGCCCCATGGTCATCGGTTTCGGATAGTGCGACACCACTGTACCAGATCATCTACTAGCGAGTCTCTGTTCACAAGGGGAAATCACCTCAGGATCGGACACTCGGAGTCACCATGTGATACTAAGATCCGTGACGAACAAGAAAAACAGCGAAGCGGCAGGGGGAACACGACGGCACAACATACACCTTCGTCGAAGTTGCCAGCGTTCTTCTTAACAGCTGTAAGACCCTGTCCTTCGATACCAACCTCTACGTGCATATAGACTTTGTCGGTGACTGTCCAACAATTATCCTAGCGAGCTCAATCATGGAGGGCTCACACGACATGACACAAAATCAAAGAATTGCATGGTTGATGTCCACATACTCGCAATTCAGTTAAGTATCTATTTGTGTATCATTTTACCACCTGAATCAATGTGCCCCATCTTGTACACTTGAGCGAACACAAAAAATCCATGCGGGGAACCGGATCGAAAGGGTAGCATCAGCTGATCCTTGCTGACGCTGATCCATCGTAAGTCTAACAATATAGGTTAACGAAAAGCAATGCGTACTGCTAGATGGACCCTCCCGGCCGAGGGTTGGGATGGATCGGTCACTTGTTGCACCTAACGGGACGTGAGCTGGAGTGACGAGGCCCACCATCGGCAGGAAGAGACGCACTGGGTCTGCTTCCTTCGTATCCGCAGCATCGTGCCTTGCACTACGAGAGTCATCTTTGTTCGGACGCTTAGTCTTCTTGCGTGATTTGTTCCGACTCTGTATCGCGTGATGAATCCCTGTATACAAATCCAAGGAAAGACGAACCGTTGGGAGTTTAATGATTTTGTTGGATGCCGCCTAAGATATGTTCGACACCGTATTCGATCGTCCATCAAGAAAATGCACTCACAGCCATCCTGGAAGGTCCCTCTTGCGTGTCCTCCACTCTCACTGGGGCAGGAGGAGATCGCCGATCGGCAGGCTCGCATGACTTTCCGGAAGGTCGACCTGGCTTATGCGAAGGCGGGCCTTTGTTACCCATTCTCTGTAGCCACTTTTTAACTATTGAAGGACCCTGGGGTGACTCCACGGTGTCGAGATTTCCCTCTGGACGTGTCTCTGAAGTGGAGGGCATGGGTAGGGCATCCGACTGCGGTATAGCGTGGGATGGCCCAGATGGGCCCAGCGGCGGTGCCTCATCCTCGCGAGAATCGAAAGAGGAGGCCATTGACTGTAGCAATGTCAACACGGAAGTAAGAGGAGAGTAAAGTGATTACCAACCTCGTCATAGTCAAATGACTGAAGAGCAGGCGGCCCCTCGTGCTATGCCATTGTTAGAACCCGCTTCGAGGGGTAAATGAACGAACTGATACCTCGAGGAGATCACGATTGCCATCTTCGCTGTGTCCCTCGGACTTGAGTGGACGAGATTTCCTAGGACCTTCCTGTTGTATGTACAAATGGAGTCAGCACAACTCGTTTGCCACGATACGACAAACTCTCACCAGATTAGAGTCTGGTAGATCGTTGTCGTGGCCACTCGATGTCAAAGGTTGTTCGTTTTGTCGTACATCTTGTTGTGCATCTTTGCTAGTGCGAGGTGCCTATGCAGTTTGTCAGGACGAGTGACTGAATGGGACTTATCCAACATGCCAGGATTATGACTACTCACATGGAAGGGACCATACGAGTCGGGGAGAAGCTTGCTGAGATCACGAATGGTAATTTTTCCGTCCTGGTGTCCAGTCGCAAGGTAGCTACTGTCTGCAGATATGGCGATTGACTGTATCTCTCTACTGTCCTCAATGACATGTGGGCCAATTTGTGTAAGAGTCAATGGGTCCAGGAATGAAATTGAATACTCTGAGAAGGTAGCGATGAATTTGTCGTTGGGGGCTAGAGCGATAGAGGGGACACTATTGTCTCCGTCACGAAGAATCTGCGATTCAGCAAGCTGGGACCTAGTGGAGACAGTGAAAGCCCTGATTTTGTTGTGACCAGTTGGGGCAAAAATTCGCTGGCTGTCGCTTGACCACGCAAGCGGAGTGCCTAGCAATGCAGTTATATCAGTTTCGATGGTGACAAGTTTGGCGCCGGTGTGACTCTCGAAAATCTGGATGGATTTCCCCTCGTGGCAGGCGGTGGCAATGAGCTCGCCAGTCGGAGAGAAACAGATTCCGGTGACATGATAGTCGTCATGTTTGAGCGGGCCAACAAGTCTCTGCCCATTTGTGATACGCCAAATGCTCACTCCGTCTTCGTCAGTCGCGGTGGCAAACCTTGTCGAATCTGGGGAGACATTGACTGCCCACACCGTTTTTTCGTCCTCCACCTCGGTGATCTTTTCAAGCATCTCTCCGTCCCACACGCTTGCCCCTTCCTTAGTCCCGCATACTATCCGTTTGTGATCCCCCGACACACAAATGGCGTACATGTTCATTCCCATTTGCCTTCCCACCTCTTGACCATCCCCAAGTCGCCATCGTCGAACCCCATCATTAGTCCCGCCCAAGAGATGCTTTCCGTCGGGATGGAAAGCGATTGTCCACACCCTACCAGAGCCACTGGTGCCGAGCACTTGGTCTTACCGAATGGTCAGCATTGCTCTATCACTCCTCGGAGTTGCTACGCACCGGTATTCGTCGACGACATCCTCACCAATGGTATACAGTCGTGGGGTTGGAAGAGTGAAAGAACGAGGTATTTCGGCTCACTCGAGCTGCGCGAAGTCGTTCCATAAACACGTTTCCTTATTCTCAATATGGTCTGTGCGCATCGTGCCCTTGGCGCCTATTCTTACTCATATCCCAGCTACGTGACTGCGATGACCAGGCAAGCAGTCCGCATCGGCGAAACTTGTCCTCGTTGCCACGTATAGCCTCCCCCGGCGACTTGCGAGTGTTTGTGGCATCTCGGCTGCAGGGGCTCAGTTCACGACGAGCGTACCATTCACAGTAGACCAACTCGCGAACAGAAAGACGTACCCCTTGCCCAATCTCGAGACCAGAACAGCCAGTGTGGACGTCACGTTTCCGAGCAAAACTCACGAGCTCCCATGAAGATGAACATCAAGTATTTACGAGTCGAAAAATGTTTCAAACTCTGTCAAGGGTTATGGTAGACTCCGATCGATGTCACCGCTACCGTGCCCGCGACAAGAAGAGAATAGAGTAGTCATCGGCCTGTACCCGTCCGTGACTGGTCTGGCATTTCCTTGGCGAAAAAACGTAGGAAATGATGTGACTGTGAATCTGTTTTTATTGTATGATCACGTTTCGTATGTTTCGATGGCGTTGACTCTGCTTCGTAGGTTGTCATCCATTCCCCCGAGGTCTCGTGACGTGGCCAAGCAACTCGCTGGATTCACATATCGAGCAGGTTATCGGGTCAGAAACCTCTGGTTATAGTCGGTGCCTTTATTGAATGCGAAGATATTATTATCCGGGGACTTGTCCGAGCTTTCACAACGATTAAGAGCCAGGTACTGCTCCTCGGAACCACCCGGACCTGTATTCCAGAGCGAAGCAAATTTTTTTTTGGTTGATTAGTTTGGGGTAGCCAACCACGAGGATGGGTTTCCGAGCGTCAAAGGACCAAAACGACGCAACGCTAGAAAAACACTATGAAAATATAAATGTATATTCCTCCGAGATCGTACCGTCCTACAAAACATCCCATTCTACCCGTAAAATCCAGCGACCTCGTCGCGTCCTACCCACATCGTCAGCCCCGCTGCAATGCCACTCCATTTCCGAGCCTTTTTATCACAGCCACCACCCCCGCCTCTGCTTCGTCCCCGCCCAGCATCCTCGGCAACCATCATTTCTACTCCGCCTGTCCCAGAACCTCGTACATCACCCCCTCGTACTCTCCTCTGTCGATCGTAGCACCCGCCCAACACGTCGGGGTCTGGCGGTAGTGGTAGTGATGGGGAGGCTGGCGGACGAACAGCGGAACGACGGGGCTAGTTGACATCACCGCTGACGTTCTCGCGGGATGCGTCCCGGGATGCAATATGATGTTGCTTCTCCTTTTTCGCGCTGCCCGGCGCACCAGCCCCGGCCGCGCTTCTTGCCATTGCCTCGTCTTCCTCCGCGATCGGTCGTCTGGCAAGGAGGGACGTCAGGCTCGTGGAGCGCTTTTGTGATGGGGTCCGTGTCCGCGATACGCGCAGGCGAGGACGCAGATGAACCGAGCCAGAGGGTTGTCGCACGGGGGTGACGTGCAAGGGTACCAGGGAATCGTCCACTCCGACGGAACCGACTTGCGGAAGAGCTCGTGGCGCGCCTTGAGTGCCTTGGCATTCGAGAGGATGGTAGACCGAAGCTCTGATAGGAGTAGCACATCACATTCGCGAGAACCAATTGTGGGGACCGAGGAGCGCAATCCTAGATGTTGTCGAGCGTGGTCATGATGTACTTTAGAAGTTCGGGCGAGACGACCACTACGCCGAGACGGTGCCAACAGATGGCGTACAACTTGGAGAACGAGTAAATGTTAGATCTTCAAGGCCGGGATGGGGTGTGATAACTCGGTCTGCATAGTGGGGGGGAACATGTTGACCTGCTTGGACGCTTGGACTCGGAGAAAGTTGCGGCCGTTAATGCCTGCATCGACGTCGCCGTCTTTCAGTGCCAAACGTGTAACTTACAAGGAAAGCTGGACGGCGACTCGTCGGGAGGGCTCCAAAGAGCCTTGATTTTTAAATCATACAAGATGTTTTGTATGCATCGCGTTCAGTGTTATGACCCGAGCGAGTTTCAACAAGTCATGCCAAGGCTGCTAGTGGCTGAAGTGATGTTAAATGTTGCGGATCGGATAGTCCGACACTCAACATTACACGTCCCACCTCTTGACCATCCCCAAGTCGCCATCGTCGAACCCCATCGCTGGTCCCGCCCGAGAGATGCTTTCCGTCGGGATGGAAAGCGACTGTCCACACCGGTTCAGAGTCACCGGTGTCGAGTACCCTCGGTTGGTCTTATTGAATGGTCAGTCTATCGCTCAATCGCTCCTCGGAGCTGCTACTCACCGGTATTCGTCGAGGACATCCTCACTAATGGTACACACTCGTGGGGTTGAAAGGGTGGAAAGGTATTTTAGTTTGCTTGTGCTGCGTAAAGTTGCTCCATAAACAAGTCCCCTTGTTCTCAATATGGTCTGTCGTGTCCTTGGCGCTCATTGTTGCTCGGATCCCAGCTATGTGTCCTCGTTGCGACGACCAGGCAAGCAGTCCACATCGGCGGAACCTGTCCTCATTGCGACGCGTAGCCTCACTGGCACCCTGCGATCTGCGAGTGTTCATCATATCACAGCAGAAAGACGTAAAACCACAACACCCTGTGTGAACGTAACGTTCCCGAGGAAAGCCTACGGGCTCAAGGATCTACAATCGAAACATGTTCAAATCTGTCAAGGGTGATATGCTCTGATAGATGTCAGTACTACCGTGCCCGAGACAAGGAGAAAGTACAGTAATCATCGGCCTGTACCCATGTGTGACCTCTGACATTTCCTTGACGAAAAAATAATTGCGGGAAATCCTGGTGACTTTGAGTGTGCGATCACGTTTCGTATGCTTCGATGGCGTTGACCCGACTTCGTAGATCGTCCGTCATCATTCCATCGAGTTGTCGCGGCGTGGCCAAGCAGCTTGCTGGTTTCGCACATCGCGTAGCAGGGTTGTTGGGTCAGAGCTCGAGGTCTCTGGTCATGGTCGGCGCCCTTGATGAATGCAAAGATGTCTGGGGATCTCCAAGCTCTCGTTATGAATAAGAGCCAGACGGTTTGGTGAATTCATCCGGAGACACGGATTGGCAAAGACGGACCACGGTAGAGGTTCATACACCAAAGCAGGAGTTCTGTTAGAACCTCAGCACAGAAACCCCCACAACGACAACTGCTATGTAGTTTGTTGAGCGCGATGGAGATGTACTTGGACTGCCAATACATGTATGCTGTGAACTTGACAGATCTTTATAAAAACTGAGGCCTTAAGGTATGAACGACGCCGGTGAGACTTATTGAAGGTGATGGTCATCGTCTTCAATCTGATAACTGCATACGGCACCCAGGTATATATACACTGTATGCTCGTAGATCAGATGAAATACGCTCTCGCCCATTTTATGGGAATCATGCGGGGCTGAACTCACTGAGTAAGGATGTGAGAGCAAGGACGAAAACATACCCAACGACGATACCCCATCACTCATGGAAACCCTTTTAGCCGCGAGCCTCCAATCGAGTACCCCCGAGGCGCTCTTCGCTCCCACCGCTGCTCTGACTGCGTCCTTACAGCGCTCGCCGGGACGTTCTCCACCTCGACGAGCTCCTTCACTTTGAGTATCTTTCCGGCGGCTTCGGGCGTGTGTTCATGATAGACCGTCTGCATGCGCCTGTGCAGCCCGAGCGCAGTCAACGTCTCTTTCTTGCGCTCGCCGAGGGCGATGGCAGAACGCCGGAGCGTGACTTTGAAGTGTGTGTTTGGCTCGGGCCCATGAACGGAACTTGCTGTGTAGAAGCGGGCGATGGACTTTTGGAAGATACTGCGTGATAATTCGAAACGGACGGGAGAAAACATGCCGGACGTCGTGCAGCGTGACGGAGAAAAAGTCTTGTGTATTGATGACATAAGCAAATGGGGTAGTTTCTTCTCCCTGTCATGGTCAGGTTCAAAGTGAGCCTAGTTCAACTCGTTTGCACTACATAGCGGGTCGCTCACAACTGGTCACAGAATAGATGGCTTCTCGTCGAATTCATATCCGTCTTGAATGATAAATCGACCGTGTCTCCACCGCATATGCCGTCTTCGTTTGACGCCAAACATGTCTATGCTGCCCTGCGGCAAAGCATCATCTCGAATTTTGGCGATACGGGATGGGGCGTCGTTGGAGGTTCGATGACAGGCGAGTGAACTCTTCCTCCTGGAACGTGCCGTCCTAACCCCTGTATGACAGTCAAATACTTCTCCCCAATGACGCATCTCTGCATCATCCGTGTCGCGCGTGACCAGCATACACTCGCATGGGGCGCTGTGACCCTCCTCACATTCATAAATGGCACGCGAATTATCCCCCATGTCGTACATGTTTCAGGTTCGTCTCCTCTAGTGAGCGAGACGCGAGGTTCATTGGTGTCGTGTCAATAGGAACAATCAAGCATGTTCAGCTAGCCGCCATCAAGCACAACAGACAAGTCGTCGCGCGTTTCAGGGGAATGACGAAGACATCAGGTGAGACCACCGCCTCCGAGTCATTACCGCCCTTCTGAAAAGTAGATTGCAAACTTGCTGGATGTTACACAGAACAATATCATGCCCGGGATTCTTATGAAGCCTACCTTGCTCAAAGTACGCGAGAAATTGAGGCATTACAGGAGTAGTCTTTGGGATTGCAATGATGGCACTCCGCTTGCCATTCAAAGTATCTATACACTTCTGCTCACCGTAGGCCCACGCTATGATGAACGATCTCGTGAGCGTGAGGCGGCGTGACGGAGGATACGCGGCTTTCGAGGCGAAGCTCTGAATATCTCTCCATGAAAGATGACTTCCAGGTCCGGCTGGGCTGTACTGTTCACATGCTATCATGAGACACTTCGTGGTGTGCTGAGCATCTTCAGCTTTTCAAGCCTCCAACTAGATATGCTGAACGCAAGGAGATCAGTATGCGGACTGTCTGCCACGAGTACGACTATGTGCTCCTTGGTGCACACAATTTGCAGTTAAGCTACACATGGAAATGTCAAATGACTCCCACCGTTTGACAGGTATGATCCGCTTCAGGCTCGTCAGCGAGAGCTGTCAGACAATCTGACGTGCAATGCTGTCCGTTTTCATACTGATGAATCGCCACCTAGGATCATTCCGCAGCGCTGGATAGAGGTCAGTGATGTCCTTGTAATGATCCGTCGCAATATATGATCCTCGCGCGACTCCGCCGTGGCCGAGGATCAATTTGGTTTCTCACCCCGTTCGCCGGTACGTTGTCAAATGACACTCGTCCATTCTTATATCTCAATTCCTGAAGTCGGCCTATCTTGTTCCCTTCAGTCATCCGGCTATACTGTACAATTTGAAAGATCGCGACGGGGGGGCCATTGCCGAGGAGTTCTTAAATTAATGTAAGTCCAAAGCTCGAGATACAAAAAGCTCCAGCGGTTCCTGTCTTCCGTGGGAACGCCTTTTTTTCTCCCATCTTGCTACTTATCTATCTTCTCCACCTGAGGCGAATAACTTGTCCCCCGTTTGTGACAAGATGAATACAATCAATGAAGATCCAGTCTTGGCCGAGAAGCAGATAGCAGCGGACGAAGATTCAGACTTCTCCCTTACCAATGGTGTCGCGCGGGATTACGAGCTCAAGTGCACGCTCAGTGAGTCACTCTTTGGCGCCCTCCCTCACTACTTACGTTTCGTTTGGTTATCTAGTCAACAGGTGCATGCAAGAAGAGTGCGTACCTTGCTCAGCCACCGGTGATATTATTGACCTTGCGGACAGAATTGGATTTGGTCGCTATCAATTGCAGCTCTTCGTCCTCTGTGGCCTAGGATGGATGGCAGATAGTAAGTGGTTTCACACCACTGGAATACGTGTTGACATGACGTATTTGTAAAGATCTGTGGCTCCAGGGCCTCGCAGTGGTGCTTCCGCAAGTAGAGCAGGAATTGAATCCATCTCGCATCGAGTACGCGGTTCTGGCTGAGTTTTCTGGAATGATTATCGGAGCGACCACTTGGGGAGTCTTGGCCGATATCATAGGAAGGAAGGTGTCGTTCAATGTAAGTCATATCTCCGGAGTTCAGGACGTATGTGTTCCGTTCTAACGAGACGCGTGGGATCCAGGTCACGCTCTTCCTTGCCGGTATTTTTGGAATTGCCGCTGGAGGCGGGCTGAACTTCGTTTCATTTTCGTCCTTGATAGCATGCATGGGTTTCGGTGTTGGTGGAAAGTGAGTGATTTTTCATCGAGTATGTTGTGACGATGCTAACCCCCCCTAAGCCTCCCAGTAGATGGTGCGTATGATCCTTGTAAATATATGCTTCGGCCAACTGTATCTTCTAGGTGCTCTTTATTTGGAATTCATACCCGCATCACACCAAGTATGGACCTGTTGAGATCTACAATCGGTATTCCATTGACACATGTCCTCTACAGTGGACTCTTACTCTGCTCTCCGTATGGTGGGCATTCGGACAGCTGGTTGCTTCCCTGATCAGCTGGGTATTCATTGCCAACTACTCATGCGACCCTTCGATACCATTTGGAGAGTGCCCCAGGTCCCAGAACATGGGCTGGAGATATACCCTGTAGGTGTAAAGCCGTCATGTACCCGCTCATAGGTTCATGGTGTTGTAGATTCACGCTGTCAGTATTGGTCAATGCTTGGATTTGATTTGAGACTAAATACGGTGCCTTGACAGTGGCGCAGTCACGTTTCTGACATTCGTAATGCGTTTTGTGTTTAATTTACAGGAATCGCCCAAATACCTTGTAGCTCAAGGACGTGACGAAGAAGCGGTCGCCGTATGTCTTTCAGGAAAGTATATGGCCCAATTGACTGACTACTAGATCGCCCTAGGTTCTTGAATACGTTGCGCGTCGCAACGGCAGGACCATCTCGCTCAAGGTTGAGGACCTCCATAAAATCTCAGAGTCATCCAGAGCGCCGACGAGCTGGCGTGATTCTCTGCGTCGTTCATTCACCGATGTTTCCTTGTGCGCACCCTGAGTTGTTTCTTGACCGATCTTTTGTGATCAACGTCTCTTAGGTCCCACGTCAAACCACTCTTCTCTACGCGTCGTTTAGCAATTAACACGGCACTCATTATTTTCATTTGGGGGTTCGTGCTTGTACTCAACTGGAAAACCACGCGTAACCTCTCGTCGCCAGTCTCATTGGGATCGCATATCCCCTCTACAATGCTTACCTCCCCCTGTACCTCGAAGTGCGTGGTTCTGCCGGTGCCGCGACGAGCCTAAACACCACTTATCGCAACTACGCCATCGTCTCCATTCTCGGCATCCCCGGCTCGCTCATCGCCTGTTGGGTCGTTGATCTCACGCGCGGCGCAGGGAGGTTCACGATTGGCGGACGCAAGTTTTCGCTCGCGGTATTCACCGCGTTGTCGAGCATCTTCATGTTTTTGTTCACGACGAGCTCAACACAAGCGTCGGTGCTCGGGTTTTCGTGTGCAAACGGTCTCGTGCAGTGCGTGTGCTCCTTTTCTCCCCTCTCTATCACTGTCTCTGGTCTCTGTTGAGCGAGCTAACCCGTTCCTCACTCCAGGAACGCTGTAAGTCAACGATTCATGTGTGTTGATGCGTGAGACCGAGCGACTCACCAATGCCGATCGAAACAGATGTACGGCATTCTCTACGCCTACACCCCCGAGTCTTTCCCCGCACCGCACCGTGGCACAGGCGACGCCCTTTGCTCCGCGCTGAACCGCATCGGCGGATTCATCGCCCCCCTCATCAAGATCGCCACGACGCCCGCGACGGGGAGCGTCTCTGCCAACACTGCAAACGGGTACGTTCTCTCTCTCTCTCTCTTCGGTGCTCTTGCTCGTTCTCCTCGAGGGCTGACCTGCGCGGTCGTTGTTTTCGTGCACGACTTTTTAGACCCGTGTTTGTATCCGCAGCCTTGTTCATGTTCTCGGCCCTCTTGACGATATTTCTCCCCATCGAGGTACGTCCTGCCTCCCCCGTCCCGCACTGTTTCTCATCCCTGCGTGCTCAAAACGTTATCGTGACTTAGACTGCGGGACGAGGCGCACTCTAACTTGGTCACGCCTCCGACCATGATATATACATACCTCCCATCGGTACACAGACGCGGAAACGACATATTACGAATCATACACTTTTTGGTCAAAGAACGACGTCGGACATCCGCATTGTGTATGTCCTCATGTACGACCCCCATGAAATCCGCTCGTTTATTATACCTTTACCTTGCTCGAAATACAACACGTTCATAACGTACGTTAACGAAGATCATCAATTGAGAAAGGAATGAGAGAGGAAGAGTGAGAGAGGAAACGATCATGTCCAAACCAAAGCAGACAGTAACCATGAAAAAGACGAGAGAACAAATGAAAATATGCAACACCAATATGCCGGACATCCTACCCTTGGTACTTTTTTATCAAATCTCTCAACCGCGCCTGCCCAAATGCCAAATCGCCCGGCGCTCGTCCTTGTCCTTGTCCTTGTCCGCCACCACCACCCGCACCCGCACCTGCACTCGTCTTGACCCCACCAGCGCTCTTGGACGGACTCCGCAAATCCGACATGGTCTCCGAGATCATGGGCGGTAAAGACCGCCCTTGTCCCTGTCCTTGACCAAGTCCTTGACCAAATCCGGGACCGTGCGCCTTGACCCGCGCCAACGACGCCGTTGAAGACAACATGGGTACCGCATGCGAAGACGACAACACGGCCGGTACGGTCGTCGCCTTGCTCGCCTTCGACACCTCGCGCATGCCCACCCCCGTACCTAAACCGATGCCCATACCCATGCCCGTCGTCCGTGTCTCTCCTCCGACCCTGACCCCGGTGCGATGTAGACCGACAGGGGCACCACCACCGGGACCGGTGTGTGGAGACCGCGTCGATATCGGACTGCGCTTGAGCACGTTCAACATAGGTGTCCGCACAGCCGGTGGCGACGTAGGCACCTTGGTTTTCTTGGGTGTAGACGCAGGCACGGGCGTCGTGTCTTCCGCCTTGACGTTCGCGTTCGCGTTGCCATTGGTATTATTGGCCTTGGAAGCCCAAAGAGACACGACCTGGGTCACCTTGCCACCCTTACCCCCCCGCGCTGACCGTACGTCGTATTTCACCTCGGGGTCCGCAGGCTTGGATGGGAACCGGGGTAGACGTCCTGGAAAGAGACGAGTTGGTCCGATGGGTAGCGGCGGTTGTGGTTGTGGGGGTCGAGTTTGCAGTGGCACGTCCGACGGCTGTGACCGCTTCACCTCTGCGCTCGGTGAACGAGACACGGGCGATCGATGCGTCGTCATCGTCGGTCGGTCAGGTGAGGATGAAGTTGTCTGACGGAAATCGTTGACAGAGGATCGGCGCGGAGAGGGCTTGAACGGCGACGCTCCACCACCAGAGCCGTTCGTACTCGCGCTCATTGAAGAAATAGTGACGAACCCTGACGAACGTGGGTTCGGAGACGCCGACACGTCCTTGTCTGTCGAGAAATCCCCCCCACGACGATGCTCCTCAGGCTTGTTGTCCGTCATCTCCGCGGGTGCAGGACCAAACGACGCACTCTCTGTAATAGGCACGAAATGCGAGGCCGTGGGTGATATAAAAGAACCCAGGTCATCCTTAACAGGCGGAGCGGAAATGTCAATCTCTCCTAACCAAGCCGCGACGCGCCCCTTGGCCTGTTGCCGTAGTTTACGCGCTTCGTTATCTTTCACCTTTTTACGCGCTCGTCGACGGCCTGCCTTTTCGAGGTCTTCCTCGCTATGCTTGCTCTTGCCGAGTTTCCGCGAACTCTTGCCTTTCTGGGTACGCGCATCCCTGTCATCATCGCTCGGACTGTGCCCACCTCCTCCTATGTGCTGCGTGCGTTCGTCCGAATCCCGGTCCTGCTCCTGTTCCCGGTCTATGTTTGCCCTCAAGATACCCTCACGATCGGCGAGGGTCAGACTAGAGATGGCGCTGTCATTGACAGTGTCAAGCGGCGGTCCACTGGGTGGAATGGTAATCGGCTGCACGACGCTACGGACATGCGGTCGTTCTTCCACGCCGAGCCTGCGGGTACCGACTTCCGCCAACAGTCGTCGCTCCAACGCATCCAGCCCGTTCTCCGGCGGTACGTCCTTTCCCAAGTTCGCTCCCAAACCAGACAGTTCGGTTGGCGCCTTTGGAAATTTGATAGGCGTGATGGCCGCAATGGGTGGCGTGGGGGGTGCGCCAGGTAAATGGTCCGTGGAGGATGGTAAATTGGAATGGTCGGCCATTGTTACCGTCGTGAACAGTGGGTCGGCGCGCGGACGTTGCGTGACAAGGTGCTTATCTTTGTTGGAAGGGACAGGAGGGGCAGGTAAGGTCTTGTCCACACTCGAATCGGGGTGACGATTGAGCTGAGGACCCTGGGGACCCCGCACGTCTACGCCCGCATCGCCTTCGGGGAGAAATAAAGTTAAATTACCAGACTGCTTCCCGACTTCGTCTGCCATGCGTTCAAGCTCAGAGACATTGTCATTTTTTGGAACTGATCCATAAAACGAATGCTTCGGCGACGGCACGGGGCGTGGGGAGTGCACAACTCCCTGCGAATCATGAGGATTTGGCAGCGAGGGTATCTGAATTGGTGGCGGACGGGTGCGACTCGGTGTAGGCGGCTGATCATGGGCATGTGATTGTGAAGAAGGATGACGTTGGAGACTTGGTGAAACGGAGCGATAATGCGCAGCTAAATGAATGTTCTGTGAAGTTGAAGAAGCAGCAGCCCCTTTGAAATGATCGGGATGTGTGTCACCATCAATTGTTTCTATCGGTGCGCCAGGATGAACGTAGCTTGCGCAAGACACGTGTGTGGGCGGCGGTGGCAGGAGCCTCGGTGAAGGGGTATACGAAGTTGACAATCCAGGTGTATAGTAAGGTGCCTGTGAAGGAGGACCCACAGAAATGGAACGTTGCATTGGTTGCGCGTAAGGATAGGGAACATCTTGCCGCTTCTGGGTCTCTTGCCCAAGGTGTTGGTTTGGTAAATAATGATGAACTGGTGGCGCAGACGGGGATGTCCATGCAGGATCGTATTGTTGAAATTGGTTTCCGGTATAGAGGGGCATCAATTCGGAGCCAGGAGGGGGCGAAATCAATCCTGGCGAGACAGGTACTGCATGTGGATAGGGGGAGGATGTGAGATGCGGCGGCGACGCTGGAATCTCAGGGACGGCAAGAGAATGATAAATTGTTACAGGCAAAATCAACACGGTATCCTCACTAGTGATGGTTGGTAAGACATAAAGGGGAAGTCGTAGACAGCGCACCTTCCGGGAGGCATATCAATTTTTAATTTGAGGGCGCAACGTACCTCGAAGAAACCCTCCGTGGTCTTTCCATTATCGTCAACGCGAAGGCCTCCTTTGACACCACGCGAACGGCGAGGTATATCAATGACAAGACTGGCAATTCCCTCTATTCCCGGAGGAACAGAGTATTCCGGTCCACGAAATTCAACTTGTGTAGCGACATCCGAGATATTAGTTGGCGGTTTCGCAGCCAAGAATGACCGAGAGAGGTGAAGGTCTCGCATTAATGTGAGTGTGACACCGGATGTCTGGGAGATTTCAGAGAAACAGGATGATCAAGATGGAAAGAACACACCCAACGTTGTGTGTGATTTTTTAACTGTAGATCTATGCATGCAGATTCTCCACCCACAACCACGCCGTTTGTTAAGGTCGCCTGGGCCCAAATCTTGCCTCCTTCCGTAATCACCACAGCCTGCGGTGACGGTGCTGCATTCGTTGGATCCCAACTTTCGACAACTTTCACTTCTCGCTTGTCAGTGACGAGACGATTGTCTCCTCTCCAAGTCACGCTCACGCCTGCCCGTACCTCATACCTGATGCTGGCGGGACCGAAATTAATCGAAGACGGCGAAGATGCAGGAACTGGAAACTGGAAAAAGAATGTTGTCTGACCACGTCGGGCAGCATAATGATGCGCTGGGAGAGGTAATTCGCTAGCCCCGGGAACGTGATCGGAGTACACAGCGTTGGAAGGGGGAAGCCCTGGGCCTTGGAAGATTCTGCGGGAATGGATAAAGGTAGAAGTCGCGGAGTGTTCCCCAGAGTTGACCTCTTCAACAATGATAAGTATCGCAATGGAATGTGGTTGAACGTATGGTCCTCTACCTTGAATAGCATATAGTTCGACCATCATTAGGCCTATTCCAAGTAAAGAGTCGAGGTCGGCACGGCTCTCTACTTCCATCTTTCCAGAGATGTGTCCACCGGAAACGTATACCGGATCGGACAGAGTGAGAGTGACCTTGACCTTTGAATGGTGCGGAGACGCATTCATTGGCTCAGGGCGAGATTGAAAGGCCATGGTAGTGGAATAGTAGATGGATAAGTCTTGAAGAAGTTGCTCAAGGTATTTATGTGGTCACGAATACTGCAATGCCGTAGAGTTGGACAAGTTGGAAAGTCCATGCGGGAGTCGCCATTGGAGGCCTCGAGATGGAGAATGCATTGCTCAGATGAAGGTGCTCATTATGAGCTGATTGTTGTGGTCGCTGTCGGAGACGTCGGGGGCCAAGTCGGAGCAAAGATCACTCAGCGCCAAAAGTTCATGAGCATGTTTGTTTGTCCATGTTAGTCAACTGAGTAAAACCAACACCAGCGAGCTCAGACAAAGAAGCAGTTCCCTGTATGCCGCGTGGAACAAAGACTAAGATGTTGGGCGACTCTAGATTTTGGTGTGCATCCTCATAAATCTGCCCAGCTCGGGAAAGATGATCCGGAACGAGTTGTCTTGCAAGGAACTTGAAGGAAGCAACTGATAGAAACACATGTTGACAACACTTGATGACCACTTTGGTGCTTCATAAGCTTCATCCGTGGATCAAGATGAGGATTGATATTGAACATTTGAACCTCGATATGTCTGATGTAGTTGCACGGAAACACAAAGGGTTTGATATTTTTTGACCACCAGCCTGGGTTACAAGTTCATGACATCGCGTATTGACCAACCCTGAACAATGTCACGTGACCATGATCACGCCTTGGATGATTTCGCGACCGAGACCAAGTTTAATTTATTTCTTCGATGCGACGCGGAAACAAATCACACAAGGTCAACCTCATCTTCTGCACCGCTCACAGCGCAGCTTACACTGCTTTACACAGGTACCCAATGTCAAACTTCGTCCCGCACCACCCCTCACTCGCCCCGCCCGAGTTCACGACCCGGGCGCGTCGTGCGACCGTAATAGCTCAGACTCTGAGATGCCTCCGAATCCGAGCATGGTAGACCTCTGTCCGAGACCATTCAAAGGTTTCTCCATATGTGCAACCGGAACGATTGACAAGGTCCGTCACACCATCCGATTCCGATACTCAACTTCATACATGTCTTCAGCCTACCTTGTTCAAAATGGCTTTTGAGCTCGGTGCCATTTCCACGAGTGACTTTACCGACCGCGTCACCCATCTCATCGCCAACTCGCATGGTGGAGCGAAGTACTCGGTGCGTTTCCTTGGACCAACACCCTTTGTCTTCACTCATATACCCAGTGTGCCCTCGAGCGCAAGATTCCTATCATGACTCCGGATTGGATTACAGAGGCACATGCCATATGGCTACGTGGAGACGATGTCGACGTGGAGCAAGTGCGGAATACCATTGTTATCTGGCTCAGACTTATTGTTCGTGCAGGGCATAGCCAAGCACCGACTACCCATCTTCTCAGGCGTCGTACTATCCCTCTCGGGCATAGATGATATCCACAGACGCACAGAGATAAACCGTCTAGTGACTGTGCATCAAGGAATCTACCTCAAAAACCTTGAACGGCCCGTCAGAGTCACCCATCTTCTGTGCTCGGGCGATACAGAAACCGACAAGATGAAGTACGCGGAAAAGTTCAACAAGCATAAGGAAGCACACATCCATCTTGTTTGGGAGGAGTGGTTCTGGGACTGTCTCGAGTTTGGTGGTCGGTGTTTTCTTGATTTCTGACATGACACCTCCGCTGATGTGCTTTTAAAAGGTAGGTTCGATGAAAGGAAGTATCAAGTGAGTCGGCCGAGACCGGAACGAAAGTCCCTACACGAGAGTAAGTACTTGTTTCCATACCGGTCCCTATTCGTCAGTCTAGAATCCGTGTTGTTTCCCAGACCCTATATTTTCGCATCCTCCCCAAGGATCTTCCCCAGGCTCTCACCCGAATTCGGCCATACCCGTAGACAGTGTCAATCAGCCAAAGCGGTTGAAAGCGGTTGTTCCTACTGGTAGTTTCACTGTCATAAACAACCTTCCAATCGACGGTGAAGAGGAAGAAACAGCTATGATCAACAAGCCAGTCCCCGCCGTGACCCTCCAACTCTGGCAAAGTCTCCTCAAACCCCGCGGATTCGAACTTGACGGTGGGAAACTCGTCCGCAGCCCTTCAAAGTCGCAAGCAATGAGATCACCACCTTCCACACCAACACGTAAACGGGCGTGGCCGAGCGTGGTGAGTCGTAACGGAACTGTTGAACATGGGAAAGAAAAGGAGAAGGAGAGTGTCATATCGTCGTTTAGACGAGCAACCTCGTTTGTCCCCGTTCCTGTGAAAGAACCTACGGTTCGACAGCCATTTCGGCGGAATACGACGTGTCTCTCGGCTTGCCTTGGTGAGGCAGAAGGGAGTGGTCTCCACGACCCGACCCAGCCAGAAGGAGAGTCCGCTCTGCCGACCCTGTTCGCTGGGTACACGTTTCGCCTTCTTGGTGAAGCGCGTTGTCCAAACGTTCGATCTGCAGTTGAGAATGGCGGCGGCGTCGTGACAGACGACGATGCCGAAGAACCAGATTTCATTGTCGTAAGGTTGATAAGGTACGTTCCCGGTGTCCTGCCTGCCATGGCCCTCTTGATTTAAAGATTGACACTGATGATGTTGGTGGTAGTGGAAGTAAGCTCTATCGTGACGAATTTGACGACAACGCACGAACGAAGTACAGGACAGAATGCTGGCTCGAACATTCCATATTCCACGAACGAATATGTGGACCGGACGAAAATGCATCCTTCACACCACTCAAGATCACGACGCCGGTACCTGGTGCGTTCACATCGATCACTTCTTCAACTACTCACAGACGTTGCGCATGGGTATAGACGCGGAGATGGTTAACCTGAGCTTGTCTGGTCTAGATCAGTCAGAGCTGTGTTGGATTCGACGCCTCGTGAGGGCCGTCGGTTCGTTTTCCATTTGTTCTCCCATCATCCGAGTTAGTCACCATCATCCTTGTGTAGGGATAACCCTTGAGCCGACATTCTCTCGCCGGTCGACACACCTTATCTGCCCCAGCGGGACCGGTGCCAAGTTTGACAAGGCATTGGAGTGGCGGATTCCAGTCATCTCTTTGGCCTGGTTGGAAGACATTGCGAGGACAGGAACTATTCCACGTGTGGACGAATACCTCATTGGTGGATCTCATGTGGGGGCATCTGTCGATGAAGATGGTTTCGGGTACGCTCAGGATCTGGACGCGGTTCTCGAGGTCAGGAGAGACAAG
Source organism: Boletus eberwhitei (assembly GCA_038090915.1). Classification (NCBI taxonomy): domain Eukaryota; kingdom Fungi; phylum Basidiomycota; class Agaricomycetes; order Boletales; family Boletaceae; genus Boletus; species Boletus eberwhitei. The sequence continues at coordinate 32,669 of JBBPNO010000248.1, forward strand.
GGCAAGGGCAAGGAGAAACAGATGGACTACCAAATGATGGACATTACAAATGGTAACACCGTTCATAGCCCCCTTCGCAGCACAATTTAACTTATTCTCCCTTCCCCCAGACGGTTCGACCAGCCAGCCCATGTTCGTCAAGAACGCAGCCCTTCTCCAAGAAACCACTCTACGGAACCAGGAACATGACACTCGACAACACCATGGCAAGACGTTGGAGCCAAGGTCTCCCGCGCGCAACGAACTGTTTGGTGAACCGAGATTTCTAATGCACCACTCGGATCCCCCAGAGGATGCTGCAGCCCAGGCAAACCACCCCATGACGTCCTCTCCCGCTGATCCGCCTCCACAAAGCAGCTCCCCATTCCTCGTTGAGGCTGAAGCACCACTCCCCGAACCTACCCCTCCGATTCTTGCATCCCTGGTACCCTTGCACGTCACCCCCGTACGCCAACCCTCTGGTTCGATTCACGATGAAGCACAAGCGCGAATTCCATCTTCGACATCACCTTCGCCGATGAAACTGCCCCCTTCGAGTTCGCTTCCCGACGCGTTCATCGCGTCCTCGCCTGCGCGTATCCCGGATTCGGACGCTATCACGAAGGCCCTCCACGAGAGTCTGACGTCGCTCCTCGGCAAACGGCCCATCGCAGAGGAAGACGAGGCAATGGTGAGAGACATGGCCGGGGCAGCAGGCGCGAAGAAGGGGAAGCGAGTGCGACCCGGTGGACGGTCCAATGTACGTCGCATTCCTCGTGTTTGGTGTGTCTGCATGTTCATCGTGTTTTGTGTGTGTCGTACCGAATAGATCACATCCCGGGACGCGTCGCGCGAGAACGTCGGCGGTAACTTCACCTCGCCACAGCGTCCCGCTTTTCGTCCGCCGGCCCTCCCATCACCGGTAGCACCACCCCCTGACATCGACATGTCCATGTTGGACGGGTTGGGGATGGGCGGGCTGCGATCGACGGAGGAGAGTATGAGGGTGACGTACGAGGATCCGGGACAGGCAGAGGAGAAGCGACGGTTACTGAGGATGTTGGGCGGGGACGAAGGAGAGGCAGGGGTGGTGGCTGTGATGAGGAGGCTCGGAGTGGGTGAAGTCGCGCGGGGAGGCGTTGGGACTGGGGCCGACGATGTAGGTAGGACGCGACGGACGAAACGCGCCAAGGTTGCTGGATTTTAAGGGTAGCGTCGACGGTACGATCTCGTAGGTATATATACATTCATGTTTTCCACTGTTGCGAAGGACCCATCCTCGTGGTTGGCTAGCCAAAACAAATGTTCCAAAAACAAAGAATGCTTCGCTCTGTACATATTACAGGTCGGCTAGTTACGACAAACCGTACTTTGCTCGAGCTGGAGACATCTTTGCATTCATCCGGATCCATGAACCAGTCCAGAATCACGGTCAACAACTCGTCGGACTGGGTCAATTGAAAGGCCCTCCATGATTTGACGCAATTGCAGGGGCACCAGGGCAACTACGAGCAAATCAAGGGCAAATGCAATGGCCACACAGTCGCACCAGGCGTTTCCTACAAATTTTTTTCTCTAAGGAAATGTGGCACACTGGCAGGCCGATGAATGCTGCACTTCCTCTCTGTCTTGGGCACTGTACTACCGGCATTGATTGGAGCATACCGTACCCCATGACAGAGCTTCAACGTTTTTACGACTTGTAGACACTTGCCAGTGATGTTCATCTTCACGGGAACTCGTACTAATTACTTTGCGCAGAACGTTACATTCAAACTTGCCGTTGTGATCTGACGTCTTTCTGCTGTGATCTAGATGGTAAGGCAACTCACCAGAACCAGATGAAGTCTGTCGTGAATAGAATAAAAAA
>JBBPNO010000249.1:0-34486 GCA_038090915.1 Boletus eberwhitei
CCAGGTCCGGTCGAAGGGAAGGATGCGCCGCCTACATGCCCATTACTGACCAGTCAGCGCCCTGTGCAAACGGCCAGTGAGCTGTTTTCGCGTTGCGGGAACAACAACTTCTCGATCCACAGTCACCTAACTACAATTGCCCATGGCGTCTTTCCTTTGGCAAGCCGGTTGTTCAATCATTCCTGTGTTCCGAACGCTGTTGCAAAATATAAGATTGCCCCAGCGAAGGAGGTAGTGATGGACATTGTTGCCATTCAAGACATTGCCCCAGGCGAAGAGGTGCGTATTATTTATCACTGAAAAGGCATATATACTCAGACAGATCTACTAGATATGCGTTCCCTATGTTGACCCCGCCCTTGTTGAGACGCGTCAGCAGATGTTCCGGTTCACATACGGTTTCACGTGCACGTGTCCATCTTGTATGGCTTTCAAGCTATTGGATTCGTCTTGGCCTGTGCCGGATGAGGAAGAGCTTGGATCTCTCGCAACTTCCCTTCGCGAATTCGTGTTCCCAGACCAATGCCCTGACGCAATCAAACTCCCAACTTCGCCTGTGGACCTCGAGACCGTGCCTCTTGAAATCTTGCGCATCTTCCGCGAATCTTGCCTAGCAAGCTTATGCGAATCGTTCAGCACCTTTTCGCACGACGGACCATTCGAATCCGCCCTTGAAGTTGGTCTGATCATCCTCGCTTTCTACGTCGTCATCTACCCACCGAATTACCCTCAAATCGGTATGTTTCCTGATTTTCTCCCTGGGATCTAGATAATTCCTCCGTTAATCAGGGATGCACTTGCTGGAAATGGCAAAGACAGCGTGGAATGCCTTCATTACTATGGACAGTGCAGATCCCACGACACAACCTACAGGGTTAACATTGTTGGCGCAAGTTCAGGCATATCTTCGACTGAGCAACCAAGTCTGGGCAGTGATTGGGCCAGAGGGAGATTCTGAGGGAGGTCCTTTGGCGGAGATTCAGGTCTTGGAATGTCTATTGAGTAAATGATGGTTGTGATGATTGATCTGCATAGCACTTGGCATGTATTTGACGGCCAATCTCGATGCGCTGGCCACCGATGTGTTTTGAAACGAAGGTGTCATCGAGGGAGTAAAGGTAAAGAGCAGAGAATGGTGTCCTCAGCGCCACGACTCCGCCGGGAAGCGCCGGAATTCCCATGTCCCTAATGTCCTCCAATAATATCTCAGCCCGACGTGGACATTTACTCTCTAGAGCATCGCACCAAGCCAGCTGCTTGATCCATTTCACCTCGGGAGCTACTGTACTTCGTTTCTAATCCGACATACAGGCTTGGGCTCGTCGGGCAAATCATGGAGGCGTGGGTAATGCAGGTTCCACCCATCACACGCGCGTGGTTAGCGCTCTCGGTAGCAACTAGCCTGGCGGTCGTACGTTCAGCGGTACTCCACAGCCGTGCATAAAGAACTGATCACGTATTTGATGTCATACAGCAATGTCAGGTCGTCACTCCACTGCAGCTGTACTTTTCCTTCAAGTCCGCGTTCACGAACGCACAGGTCAGCCTTTTATGTCCTGTTCGTGCTGGTAAACAAGCTCATGTAGACGGGTTGGGAAGCCGTGGCGGATGCTTACCACCTTCTTTTATTTTGGTCCACTCTCGCTAGATTTTATATTCCATCTTTTCTTCTTGTGAGCGTGTTCTGTATACTTTAGGTTGCGCTGGTCAGCTAACGTGTTCACCGTCCAGTATGCGATATAGTCGTATGTTGGAGGAATCGTCGTTTGCGAATAGAAGGGCAGATTACCTCTGGCTGCTTTTGCTTTCATCGCTGATGCTTCTCGTACGTCCGGACCCATGAAGTCCTAGCGTCATCAGCTGACCTAGTTCTTCAGGGACTGTCGCCATTAGTTAACCTTCCGTTTCTTTCGTCTTCTCTGGCCTTTGTTCCGATCTATATATGGTCCAGACGACACCCATCCACGCCTATAGCGCTCTTTGGCATCTTCACGATATCCGCACCCTATCTGCCATTAGCACTCGTTGGGCTTTCATGGATCATTAGTGGCACATGGAAGGCTGCCGCAGGTGACTTGATCGGATGTGCTGTGGGCCATATCGGCTGGTTCCTGAGGGATGTGTGGGCCAGGGAGATGATCGGGGGGTACACTCCTCTCAGCGAAGCTCCAGAGATTCTGTGAGTCGTGTTTCTGATTGCTTTGTCGCGCTGGCGTGCTGACTGCACATGTAGTAAGCGTCTGTTCGGAGATGTTTGACAACTGGCATCCGTGCATTGTATAACAGTACCACAACATGTCGATTCCTTTACCAAAACAAGAGTCGTCACCGATTAAAATATTGGGAGCTACTTTTTTGGTCGTCATCCCGCGTTATTGGGTTACAGTTTGGCCTGCTTGAACTACGCGCCAGCTACCGGTGGGAACCGCGTTACGTTGACATTAATGTTGAGATCAAGAACATGGTATTTCTGCAAGTGGCCATAATGGCGATTTGAAGGGCACGTTCTATGAAGACACGTCTCTTTGAGCTCGTCTCCGTTGTTGTCCCTCCGCGAGATTGGTTTTAACATTCAAGTTTCTACATGACAGGGCACTGTTGTTCGTCGGTCTAGTGGTGTAAGGCTCGTGAGGGTGGGCATGTAAAGCCTATTGAACGATGGGACTGCGACCCCGCAAAGGTATACATATCAGACCAGGATCCGGACCACCAAAAAGTGGTAATGGCGCAAACAAAATGCAACCACCGTATGGAACTCCAGACCGTCGCCGTAATGAATTTAAAGTTGAGGTGATTTCAGTTACAAAGGGGAATGAACGGATGGATCAGAGATCGTATCAAGAAAGGTGCAGACATGCATGTCGATATGCCCAATGACATGTCGATGGCTCGCCAACGATGCTCAGGCGGAAGTAACAGAGAGCGGGCCTTGGAAGGTTTGTCGAGTAAGGTGAAGTCCGGCGCCTTATCGGATGACTTTTGCTCCTTTCTACCAGAATCGCATCTTGCCCGTGAAGCTATAGGTCTCTTTGGGTAGCGGCAACATCATCATGACATTGCCGCTGCCCAGAGAGATCTATAGGCTTGACTAATTAGCCGTAGAGATGTTATGAGCGCGGCAGTATGGTTCTCGAGATTGACATGAAGAACGTGTTGCCATTGTTGGTGGGTATAACTTGGAGCGAACTACAATGATGCGGCTGAGATATTAAGTCTAGACCGAGAGTGCTGCACCGCATTCTGAATCATGACCGTTCGTAATGGCGGGACCGAACGCAGTCTTCCAAGGCTAGCCTTAGTTTGACATTCTAACACTTGCGAGAAAGGTCCAGTAAGTTCAGCGAGTGCATTCTGATTATCATGAGCTTTCGCTGACACCGGGTGTCCGAGGTCTCTTTAGTAACGGATGCAATTGCCATGTTGTCTCAGGGCAGATTCAGAATCAAACCACACGAACTCTGTTGATTTGACTGACTGACTTACGCCAGTGTCCTCGAGGCCTACCGCTACTTTTCTTTCTTTTTGGTTTATTTTTCATTCTCTCCAGTAGCTATCATTTGTTGTGTATATTTCTCCAGTCTGCTTTTCTTTCCCTCTTGGTGAATAAGCCCCCATTTGGTGCCAAGGCAAGTATACCCATATGTCTGCGTCTTTGCAGTCCCCGCCTCTTGTAGATCATTCGGACTTGTACGATGACCACGGACATACTCCGAATGCGCTTCTCCATCCACAAGATTTGGGTCATCTTCACCCGTCACCCTCTCTATCGACCTTGACGCGCACTGTCGCAATCATCAAGACACACGCTTTGGAACAGCGCCTCGAAATCGAGCCCCGTATTCTCGAGGCCAACTTCGAAGTAAGTGTCCAATTTCGGATGTTTCCAGTCGAAACAATGTACTTCTAAACGTGTTCCCCGCTAATGGTGCGGCACGTGTATCCCCCTGGCGGATCCGCTATTGATAACGGACATGGGTACTTACCGAATCTATTCACAGATAGTCAAGGAACGACAGATGGAGTTCGATACCGAGACGGATCCGGAGACGTTCTATGAGTTGTTCGGCGACGATGCTCAGTTTCTCGGCGAGTGAGTTTCCGCACTTGGTGCCCCGCTTCCCGGCTTTACTCACGACTTTCGCCTATTACTCGAACGCTTTGCATCAGCGGTCCCGTTTGGGTATACGTCCTCGAGCGCCGACGTGCAGTCCCCGTCCTCTTGTCTCTCCTTCCCCCCCTCAACGGCGCCGTCATTGGAGCAAAAAGCGAGGCACAAGCCGAAATGCTGATTTCAGCACTCTTCGTCTCCAGTCCTCCATTTCCCGTCTCTGATCTCCCACATGTCGCAGGCGACGGTGAATTCGATCGTGGGTCGATCCGTTCTGTCGATTCTGCGGTACTCGAGGCATTCCAGCTCGGTCTGGAGACGCCCATTGGGTCCATGCATGTGCTCTCTCCCTCACCTGGTTCCTCGGATGCGCGTGGGCCTGGATTTTCCAGTACCCCACGTAGCCTCACCGAGTCCAATTCCTCGTCAGGAAAAGGTCAGTTTCGCGCACGTCCGCTTCCCAAGACACACCTCGCCCCCGATATCGCACCGCGTCTCACCAAAGCCGCGCTCCTCCGGCAAGGCCTCTCCGCGGACGGCAAGCCCCGAACTGAAGTCAAGACGCGCATGTCGTTGGCGAGCACTGGGCGTATTCCTCTGCCGCGTAAGGTCAAAGGAAATGAGGCGGCGGAGAAAGAGAGGGACAAGGAGCGAGCGAAGAAGACATTTGCAGGCGTTCCAGGCCATAAGCGTGCAGAGACGATCAGTGTGGCGTCGACGGCACCGCCGGCGATCGCACCGAGGTTGACAAAAGCAGCGGCGTTACGGTTGGGGCTTGAGCAGCCTGCGACGCCGCCGGGGAAGAAGCGCATGTCTATATCTGGGCCGCTGCTCAAAGTTGTTGGACAAGGAGGGAGCCTGAACTGTGGTGTTAAGCCTGCCAGTCCGGCCACCCCCCAGAAGTGCTCGGTGACGAGTGCAAACGAAGCCGATGGCGAAGAAACAGAGACGGAGGCCACGAAGAAGAAGAATACCTTTGAGGGTGTGCCTGGTCACAAACGGCGTGAGAGCATTGCAGTTGCGAGCACGAAGTTGCCGACTATCACTCCCCGTCTCAACAAAAGTGCCACCTTGAGGAAGGAAGGTGGTCCTCCACCGAGCAGTTTCATGTGTAGGTGAATTTCTTGAAGCCTTGCTCATATTGCTGAAATGTTTGGTAGTCCGTTTGCCTACTGAACCAAAGACGCCTGGCTCCGGGGTGAATTCTCGTAGTTCCTCTGCTCTGAGTGCATATCGCGACAACAGCGATTCGTCATGGTGGCGTCCCAGGTCTGCAGTACCCCCCCGTTCGGCCTCCCGTACCTCCAATGTCGGAGCTCACGTCCTTCAGAAGACCGCTAGCTACTCTTCCCAGACTTCGAGCAGTGGTACTGGCACCGGCCCACTCAGTACGGCAAGCACGCTGTCCAATGAAAGCGATGAGGCGCTGAACGGTGTCACATCCCCAACAAGGAAATTACGTCGTCCTAGCAGTTTACAAGCACCCACGATTGCGCCTCGGGCAAACAAGAGTGCGTTACTACGTGCGCAGAAGCAAGCGACGGACGCCGCGAAGCCGAAGAGTCACTGGGCGAATGCGTCCAAGCGTTGACAACCGATATCGATTGACACAAACAAGAATGTGCTTTTCTTTTTCCTTCTTATGTATGCTTTATCTACTAGCAGGTCGACCGTCGGCTCGCCTTGAATCCCCTTAAAACGCGATTCCGATCGTTTAAACACTTTATACTTTATGCGATTTCTGGGTGGCAAAGAACATATATTTTTTTCTCAGGTGATTACATCTATGCAGATATCTCTTCCTCCGTATATCCTTTTTTTGCTGCTTCTGTTGCGGATTTATACCGTAGAGGAAGTGCAGGATCTCCGCTGGACACGGGTCTACTGAGTAGTCTAAATGTCCATACGAAATGTACACATCGCCTAAATCATTTAACATTTTTCGTACTTGCTATTTTGGTCACGTGCGCAGTATTGTAAGCACATGCCCACCTCGACGTTCTTGAATCTTGACGTTGCCCTCATTACCACTGTCATTGCCGAGACACATCTGCTCATCGCTCGGCACGATGTTCTCGAGCACCCGCCCTACTTCCCGCCGTATTCCGTCCCTCATGCGTTCGCTCACCACCGACTCGGTCCCTCACACGTCCAATGTCCCACCACCGCCGCCCATCTTGGATGGCGTCAAGCCTCGTCAGTCCCGTCTCCATCCACGCCCCCGCCCTGCTGCTAGAAGCCAGCGTCAGGCTCTACCTGACCTCCCGCCCTCCTTTGGACGGAACCAGCTACTTCCTGTCCCGAACTCGACCCGGGCGCTTCTGGAAGACATAGTGCACTCGTTCGAAGCCCCCATTCGCTACGCATTTGCGTACGGCTCGGGCGTCTTCGAGCAAGCCGGCTACGACAAGCCCGCGGATGGAAAGCCAAGGGGAACCGATGGTCCCATGCTGGATTTCGTGTTTGCGGTGACCCATCCGGATCATTGGCATTCGATCAATATGCATCAGTACCCTGGTCATTATCCGTTGCATGCACGTGCGCTTGGGTCGAGTTTCGTGTCCAATGTGCAGGCGTTTGGTCCTGGGCTGTGGTTCAATACATATGTGCCCATGCGTGGGGTGGTGAGTAAGGGCACGTGCCTGATTGGTTTCGTCGATGGATGCGTTTTATTGACGGTCGTGCGTGTCAGACGATCAAGTATGGCGTGACGACGGTCGATACGCTATGCGCTGACTTACTGAATTGGCGTACGCTTTATCTTGCTGGGCGGATGCACAAACCGATCCGGATCATCAGAGACGACGCACGGGTTCGGTTGACGCAGCAAGTCAACTTGACCTCTGCTCTTCGTACTGCCCTTTTGACGCTCCCCGCTCAGTTCACGCAACGTGACCTCTTCACCGCGCTCGCCAGCATTAGTTACTCGGGGGATCCCCGAATGCTGCTCCCGGCTGAGAACCGGAACAAGGTGGCGAACATGGTGGACAGACAGGAGGCGCAGTTCCGCGAGCTTTATTGGCGACTCGCACAAGGGTTACCTGGGGTACGTTGGCGCGTGGACTCGCAGATGATCGAACAGGATACGAGTGCCCATGCGCGCGCTGCGCATCTGAAGAAGCTGCCCGAGGAATTATTGACGCGGGTACATTCGCGCGCCCAAGGGCGTGGGCCTCCGAGAGAGGCAGACGAGTCTGCTTATTGGTTGCGTGTCGCCGGCGACACGGCGTTGCCGTCGATATTGCGTTCAGGTGCGTTTGTTGTGTACATGTTGACCACCTTACCTTGACGATATGGCAATGCCACGACGTAGAGATGAGCGATATCGTGCGATACCCGGCTACTGTGCAGTCGCTCAAGGGCGTCGTCAGCGCAGGATTGATGAAGAGCGCGTACTATACCGCGGCCAAGGTTCGGAAGTACTGGAAGGGATCGGCGACGAAAACCCCAGGCGAGTCTTCGTAATCTGCATACCAATCAGTCCCGTGCCTTGGTCAATTTACCCCCTTGCCATACGCGTCATGTTGGCATCCCCCACTCCTTGCATTATCCTTGTCTTTCGCTCCCGACTCGCAACTACTACTACATCACACCAGTTGTAGCACTACGGTATTGACCAAGTATATTGAATCCGGATGTAATCTATTCCACGGACGTGCCTCGGACGTGTCTCCAACAATGGACAATGCAAGTCGTGGGACCTACGCGTCCATGGTGACAAGTCTTGCCTTGCTTTGTTCTTTCGTACTCGTTATAGGTTGGCTTGGACCACCACATCGTTTGCGACGAACGAACAACGCGTCGCAAACAACGCGTTCAAGACACAGCCTCACATCTGAATTGATTATATCTTCCTCATATCGCCGCCATCGCAATTGTGGTTCAAACGTTCACTCTCCAACCTCATCGATTATATCTACAACATCTGAACCAACCCCTCCACGATGAAACGTGGGTTTTTGAACACGCCCCGGTCAAAGAGGGTGATCGAGGAGGCGTACGCCCCTCACACTCCTCCTGGGCCCGAGCCATCGCCTCGAGGGAGGCCCTCTCCAAGTCATCGTACGCAAGACGGGAACGAGGTTGCTGTAGCCGCTGAAAACGCGCAGGACGTGGAAATGACGGCGGTGGGGGATCTGTACGTTATACCACGCGCTCCTGCGATCGCATTCGTCGTTAGAGATTCTAATGATGTCGCTGCTGTAGGTCCAACGCGGGGGAACGCGTCATCGATGATAGTAATGAGTACGTCGCGCCCTACTTGGACCGTATATAAACTCGATCCTCATACGCTTTTTGTGACAGTGCCAAAGCTGAGCCACCATCACAAGATATCAAGGGAAAGGGTAAGGAGGTGCACGTGGATACGGATAATGATGCGTCGGATGATTTCATCGAGTACGTTATACCCCATCGTGTGCAACTATGCACCCCTCTCACTTGACATCGCTTCAGGTCTATTAGTGTCCTTCAGCCTAGGCCGACCCCTCGGCGCCCGGGTTGGGGCCGTCACCCTGACGAAGAAATTCTCCACAGGGTCCCTGAATCGCATGGTGGCCCTAATACCAAACGCGCCGTGTTCCGCCTATGGCCGCGCCACCCGAACGGCAAGGGTCTCATGCCAAGTGAGCAGCCCAGGGGCACGCTGTCGCCCGATGGTTACCCCTGGGGTGCTACGCTATGCGATCTCTACGTTGTCCACAGGTTTCCCCATATACCTAACGCAGTGTCGACCATGACTGGGAGCGGGATATGGGAAGCGATGAAGGAGCTAGGAGAGTTGGATACAGCTGAGTCCGAGATCGAGTGGGCAAAGTCGGAGGGCAAGCCAAGGGTGGAGGGTGTCGCGAATACGGGGGTGCTGATCGAGTGTATGGAGACGAGGACGCATCTGATGGGTGCTTTCGGCATGGGAAATGTATCCGAGCGGGATCCAGAAGACGGAAAGGGGGGACAGGCTCCAGGAAACGACAGCAACGATAAGGGGGGCAGCAATGACGAGGACTACGACGAAAAAGATGAGGAGGCTTCAGAACATGGTGATGAAGAGGAGGACAAGCACGACGACATAGAGGTCGACCCCCATCCCCACCACCCTAAACCACCGCCTTTTATCCCCTTTGAACACCGTCTCTCGATTCTCCTCCAAGAGCGCATCCCGTTATATCTATTACCGCAAACACTGTACGTCCATGATCCGTTCAACCTACTCCCTGCCCGCGAAAAAAGGTTCCGCGACACCTCGTGGTTGTCCAGACCCGACGTCATACTAACGTACAATCTCAAACTTTCTGAATCTATACGCAAGGAGGCCGAAGGAGCAAGACGAAAAGCTGACGAGTCGGAAGAGTTCAGAGCTCGCACGCTGATCATCATGAGATACAAACAGACGAAGGAACAAATCAAGAATTACGAGCCTGTGATCGAGGTCCCGCTCCCTCCTTATCCACGTCGTATGACGAAAGTCGAGGACAGCCACTTGTACCTCTCTCCCGCCGCCAAGGTCGGAGACGGGCACCACTCTATCGTATACAAAGGCGAATGGGAGCTGCCCCGCGATGTCTTCACAAGACCAAAAATTTGTCAACGGTGCTTCGAGGAGAGCGCGAACAAGGAAAAACAGCGATTAAAAGATACAGGACGATGGGAGAAATTGCTGAGAGCGTGTTCATGGGGCCCGAAAGGTTTTACAGGGCGTCTACCAACGCAAGCGGATCTAGACGCAGCCAACGACCCCATTAACCTTGAAAGAAATGGGGAGATCATCGAACGGGAGATCACTTTCGTCGTTCCGCCCGGTACGGCTCCATCGTACGTCTTTGAAATGGTCGAGGAAGGCAAGATATGGGATGTGTTCATGCAACAGAAGAATGCGAGAATGCTACATGTCGACCTTACAGGGGACAGGAATGAGGACGAGTCGAAAGACTCCTATGTCGCCACCATTCGCCTCGACCCCCCATTCTCGTACGAAAGCCAAAAGGCCTGCACCCACGGTTTTCAGTGTTCTGCTATCCAACGCACGGCCAGGTTCACTGTCGTCGCGAAGCTCTCTATCGAGGATGACACTCACCTTGCGAGAGAGGCGAGCAACTATCAACGTTTCCCCGAACGCTTTTTTCATCATTACAACGGATATACCATCATTGCCCAGCTACACACCGTCGTGCCCGTCCATGCCGTCGTACCACAATTTTACGGCTACTACACGCCAGAGGAAGGAGGGAAGCACCAAACAAAGGAACAGTACCTCAGTCCGATTCTCCTCCTCGAACACTGTGGTGAGCCCATTGAACCCGAGAAGCTCTCCATCGAAGACCAGGATGAGTGCGCGAGTCTGTTGTTACGTTTCCAACGCGCCGGATGGCTCCACGAGTCCGTCGCGCCGCGCAACTTCCTCGTCCAATATGGGAAACCGACCGAGTTCCCGCTCATGAGGGGATTACATCCCGAGCCGAGTTTCCGACTGATCGATTTCGGGCGGTCGAGAAAGTTCGACACGGCGGAATCGAAGCGGGCGGAAGAGGTGGAGGCGTTGCGCATGTTCACGAAATTGTACGGAAAGATGAACGTCACCTTGTCGTTGTGATGGGGGCAGTCACTGGGCAGGGTTGGCTGCTTTGCATGCAAGAGCTTTGACTGGCACGGAGAAGGATGGTGTACGCTTAACGGTTTCTTGGAAGTTTTCGTGTACTGAATGCAGCAACGTCGTGTCTCGCGTGTAAGTCATGAACTCAGGGTATAAAGGGTAGGAGAGGAGAATGCGGCGGTGAAACAAGGGAAGATGGGTATCATGAAACATTGAGACCCTTGCAGAGTGACGCGTGTACTAGCGATCCTTGTACCCGCTTCGAGTGACTCCCTGTGTACGACTCAAGCTTCCACGTGTTGATACGGGGTGTTCTCATTGTACTAGTTGATGAGTCGGGCGGTGGTACTAGGGAGTTCAAAACAGATTGAGGAATGTACCAGAGAACTAGACGTTACGTTGCGATGGTGTGTAGAGTCGAGGTGGCACTGCCGGCCTGGCCGTACCTTCCCGGTGACACCGCGCTCAATATTGGTAGTCGTTCCAAGACACTGCTCCTGCTCGCACTCAAATTCATCTCGACATGCTGGTATTTAAAATCCTTTAACAGTACATGGCATTGGCAAACTATTTGTACATCCAGCGATGACAAGATAACTGTCCAACAAGCAGCGGGGAGCGGAGATCGAGTGCATCGAGAGAGGAGTGTCAAGGACTGTCCGAACTTGAAGCAGGTTAAGCGCTTGAAGAGCACGTCAAGCGAAGAAACTTGCGGTTTGCGAGCGTCCAGGTGAATCCAGAACTTGAATATAAGGTTTAATGATGTCGAAATAGAGAGAATCGAGAATGATAAGTAGGAAACTTGCTGATCGATGTCTCAGGCAGTTGGACTATGCAACTGTACCATCCTCGAGTCGAGTCGAACGACGGGCTTTTCGACCATGCGTCACAATCTGCTTGTATGCGATAGACGATTGAATGGAACCATGTCAATGGATATGTGAAGACCCTGCGGTTACGCACTGGTATAGACGGTCCAGCCTGACGCGAGGCTTCTTGCTTGGTGCATTCTGGTCTGGTTTGACGACTACGAGAGAGGGCTTGGAAGTGCTTGCAGAACCTGGGTCCATGCCAACCTAGAGTGGAGCTGGTCAGTGGAACGAGCATCATATCATTGGCATGAGCGGCCGTGGCCAAGACACTCACCTTGCTGGGATCAATGCCTTTCTCAGGCTGGGCCAAACTATTAGATTCGCTGTATGACTGTGGAGGGCGACGGACAAGCCGTGGCTTAGGACGGGGCTTTGATGACTTGATGAACGGATGGATGATCAGCCACGCCACATGAAGACCATAGTAGTATAGGATGCACATCATTAATAGTCAGTTCAGGATTGTAATGTTGGAGGGAAAGCAAAACCTTTGCATCGACATCCAGTTCTTCCTTCACTCGGAACGAGACCCCTTTTAGTGCGATTGTTGTTTTGCGGTTGATAATATCAAGCTCGGTGTCGTCGTCGAACTCCGGATTGATCAATTCCCCTATGTCGTTACTTGCCATCATGACGTTGTAAGCATTCCTCGTCGAGAATATGTTCAAGTCTTGGGTGATGGGCCGGGCGATGACGCGCGGGACTGGGGAGTAAGGTAGTCGTACTTTCGGTTTGGATAGCTTCTTGTTAGCGCGGGGTGACTAGATCAGGTGAGTGACCGTGGGTCGTTAGCACTGAGTAACGTTGATACTACCTCTGCTTCGTCGTCCTTCTGAGTCGGTTTGATATCGATACGTCGTCTTTTTGATTTAGGAAGCTTCTCATTAGAATGGGGTGACTAGATCAGATAAGTTCATTAGCACCGAATGATGATGGAACTACCTCTGCTTCATTGTCCTTCAGTTCGACACTCCAGTCAACAAATTGTCTTTTCGATTTCGGCAGCTTCTTGTTAGACTGGGGTAATTTATTTTTTGAACTTGGGTAGCGTGCTGTCATCTTGTTGTCACGGCTTCTGGCGAGCACCCAATCACCACCGACTATAGATTTTTTCTTAATGTAATCGTCTTCAGTGTCGGACTCGTTGTCAGTGTTGTCAGATTTCTCGCCGTCCAAGCTCTTGTCTGATCCAGTGGTGTCCGATCCATCACTTTCACCACTACTGGAGCTACTCGTGTCAGCGTCGGTGTCATTGTCACCTTCATCTGAACTTGTTGAACCCCTGGCATCTGAGTCGTCACTATCAAATATCTCGTCTGCCTTTCGTTTGCCCTTCCTGTGCTGTAGCGAGTGAGTAAATGTCAAAGGGATACGGGTGGTTTGTTTTTTTATATTACCACTTGCATGATCTTCCAGAGCTCTCTTTTCTCCCGCTGGGAGCTATTGCGTAGGTACTGAGCCACCATATCCCGCACTGGCCAACCGCCTTCAAACTTCGTTAAGAACTTATTTTTGAGCTGTGCCTATATAAAAACTCAGTGCATATATGCACCCTAATGATCGAACTTGACCTCGCGAATGACTTTTTCGACCAGTCGTTTGTCCTTTTGCTGGGTCAATGTGCACGTCGTGTCGAGGTACTTGATAGCAAGCTTCCGAGCTGTTCGCTATTCTCACAATACATTAGTAAAAGAAAGCTCAGTATAAATTATACAAACGGTGAGGTAGTTGTAGTATTCTGGTTTATCTGCAAGACCAATGGCGCTTTTGAGGTTGTAGCCTTTTCCCTCGCTTCGTCCTGGCCCGCCTTTTGGCCTAGCAATCAAGCGATCTTTCTTGGAGACTCTACGGTGATGTCGAGACTTCTCCCGACCGTGTTCCTTCGCACGTTTATATCCTGGGCATGCGAGATGAATTGCCTCCAGTGAAATTAATCATTTACTCACGAGCAATAGAATCTTGCAATTCTGAGAGGGCTTTTTCTAATGCTGAGAACTTGGACTGTTTCTTTAAGTAGTTCGGCATGATTGTGATTGAACTTGATGGCGGGTTGAGAGGGCCGATGAACTTGCGTTCGTCGCTCGCAATCAACGAGATCAAAGTCACATGACCCTGTCGTCACGTGCTAGCTTCCAAAGGTCTCTTGGTGGGGGGGAATACAAACGTCGCAGCATTCTCAAGCTAATATGTCCTATCAATTGAAAGAAAAAGAAAAAGAAAAAGCTACTTTCAGGCTCCAACTTGAGGCTTTGAAGTCCAATCGAAAGAAATCCAAACGATGCCAGTGTCTGCACTCACCCTGCGCTCAATGGTGTTCAAAGGCCGGCTATGCCTGCAAATAATTGAAAGGACACCAACAGTGGAATCACCCAGACGCAAAAACGAAAAACATCTCGATTTTTCACAGACTCGAGCCCAGGTGGGGTCGAGAAGGGCGGGAAGACGGTCTCTGGGGATAACATACAAGGAATTCACCTCGACATTGGACTAAATGCGAACACCTTGGACGACTGTTAGCCGAGATGGGGGCGTTGACAATGGTTGTGACTAGTACTCGATGCCATCGTCCTTGGCAGCTCCCGAAAGCACCTTGCAACGCCAATGCGTCCGTTCTAGCTGCTGCGAAATTTCCCTAATAAATCTACAGCGTACAGTGAACAAGGGGACAAACAAACCGTCTCAGACAACCCCCACAAGGAATGACCGCCACCCTTCATCAACTCGTCAATATACGCTCAACTGTGTCCCATCCTTTGTCCAGGCCGTGATGTTGAATTTGCTTCAGATCGGGCATTAGGGATTTCAGACACGATGCCAAGACGCCAATAGTAGCATCTGCAATGGGTGAATTCCCGACGTGCAACTTTGTGATGCGTTTGTTTGGCATACCCCATCCCTCCACCTCATCTCCCAAGCACGCTACCGGACTCGATCCCCCAGGTTCGTCTCCCAGCCACTCCTGGCGCAGCTCGCCAGAACTAAAGGGGTCTTGTATGAGCGATGAGGGAGGTGCAATCCTTCCATCGAACGGAATACAGAGTGTCTCCAAATGTGGACAGTATGTCACCACGGTGATCACTGCGAATACGGTGGCCACTGGACAGGGCCTGGTCACTGACGACAACTTTGCCGTGCCGATCTTCAAGCGGCGCAAGTGCGATAACGACTTTGCCATCCGCGCGTATTCAATATCGTCCAATTGTGACGTACAAAATACGTCCACGTCCAGCTCGCGTAACGACGAAAATTGGACGAGTGCTGGAATGAAGGCTGTCCTGAGCTTCGGTATCTCCGACAAACGTGTTCTAACGAAGATAGATCTCGGTTGAATTGTAAGATGTTCCAAACGAGATGTGTCGAGACAGAGAGGAAGAAGTTGGAACAATGTTTCGATCTCCGCTTCATCGACATGGTGCATACCAATGAAGAGACGACAAATAGTAGGGCTCCCGCGAACATTTTGCAGGTAGCGCGTGCAGAGAGTGGTGTCCCATGGGCTGAGCAACAGTTCCTGAACCGTATCGGGGACCCTGCCGACATATACTGGTGAGGAAGTAGTGATTTCGATCCCGAGGGTTTGAAGGGTGCATTGAGAAGCGAGTTTGTCCATGTCAGATTGTGAAATGGCGCATGATCGTAGACTCCGTAGCCTCTTCCATCGACTGGCCATTTCACCTACTTGTCCAGAATGATCATAGTTCCAGGTATAGCTGAAGAAAACGGTAAATGAAGTGACGTTTGGACAGAGATCTGGTAGATCAGAGAGTATGGCCAATTCAGAAGCGGGGGGAACTTGCACACGGATGCAAGAGAGCGCAATGGTAGTCACTGCAGGACCAGCGAAATATTTAAACAGTGGAACGCCGGATTCATGGAGGCTCATAAATGTAGTCTCTCTCCAGTCGAACTCGATGAGGTTGGGAAAGATGATAAGACGATCTCTGGGATAGCGTTCGAGGGAAGCGGTAAATGTTTCTTTTACCAAAGCAGGTACCCGCGCCTCGCGTCCCCGTATTTGGATGGACCGGACACGTTCTGTGTACTTGCGGAACGATAACCAGTCTGTCTCATCCATGGAGGCCTGGGGAATCGGAAAAATGACTGGACTTCAGTGGACCCAGATACGGCGGAGAAACAACGAACCTCGGGCTTCGGACAGATCGCGAGCAACGGGTCGAGACTGTTGAGAACCTGCCAAAGAACATCCAACGCCACCATACTGAACGACCGACACGTCCTGACGAGGGATGCTAGTGTTTTCTTGCCGTCACCGCCCCGACGCACGTCCGCATCTGGGTCAACTGTGTCTTCATCTGCGTCCCCTCTATCCGAGTCCTCGTCCCACAGCCAGATAAACTCGAAGATGAGGCGCAGAATTTCGGAAACGAAGAGGCAACGATGTGTAGGAGTGGTCGGGTACTGTGCGGTAGCATCATGATGGGTCTGCTTTGCTTCGAGACACTTCGGAGTTGCCATCCGTGCAGGCTAAATTTTGATTTGTGCGGACAAGGTCGAATTTTCACGCCCGTACGTGAACTGAAAATGGTCAGTGATGTTTTGGAAGCTACAGTTTCATATGCGCACTGGTGCCTCCGGCTAAGCGAACCATTAGCTTGACAGCGCTTATCATTTGGATTGCACTCCATTACCATTTGCCCGAGTTGTGTGGTTTCCCAAGTCGTTTGAAACTCCGACGGGCATACGCGTCCAGCTCATCGTCTGCATCGTCGATCAACTCACATCCACCATGTCTGTCACCCTCACAGACAGCCAAACCCTCCTCGCCTTCAAAGCCGGACGGTCTTTTAGACGCGCCGGGACCAACTTTGTTGACGCTAACCCTACCAAAGGCGCGATCGTGCTCTCTAACAGCGACGATGGTCTCTTGCGCTTCATGTGGAAAGAACGCGCGACGGGGAGTCTCGGCGAAGATTTGATCCTCCTCCCTGGCGATGCGACGTTTCAAAAGGTGACGCAGGCTCTGGATGAGAGAACGTATGTCCTCCGGTTCGAGAGTTCGGGCCAAAGCCACTTTGTGAGTCGTCCTGACCACAACCCGATGCATACTTGACGGGGACCTAGTTCTGGATGCAGGTGATGCCGCTTTTAACGATGCGCGTGTGACGGTGAAGGCGACGAGTGATCTGACGGCCCTTTCAGGATGCTTCGTCTCGTCGGGACGACGAGTTCGTACACAATCTCAACGGATTGCTCGCCGATCCAAATATCATTCCTGTCTGGGACTCAAGGACGGCCGAGTCCCAGGCATCCACGTCAACGCAGGGCGCATCTACCTCGCAGACACCCGCTGCGTCGTACGTCGCACACTACCCATAGCCAGCTCACGTGATCTTACTCCATTTCTCTGTAGGTCTGGCAACACGCCGGCGTCACTCCCTCCAGGGACGACGCCCGAACAGCTTGCGCGTCTTCGAGCGCTCGTTAACTCCATGGGAGCCAGCGCCGGTCCCAACCCAGGTCCGTTGCTTATTCTCTCTACCCCTCTCACTTCGGCTTACCACGTCCCCCAATACTAGATGACGAAATCTCCCTAACAGACATCCTTACACCCTCCAATCTCCTCCCGCTCTTCACCTCCCATCCAGAACTCCTGTCCTCCCTTTTTCCCCACCTCCCTCCAGACATGTTACCCTCTGGAAACGCGCCGTTGACACCCCATCAAACAGCTCAACTCACCGAAAGTCTCCAGCGCACGATAAACTCACCTCCGTTCCGCGCGGCAGTCGCTCAGCTCGACAGGGCACTCAGGACAGGCGCGTTGGGGGGATTCGTCAGGAGTCTTGGCTTACCAGAGAGCGCAGGTACGGGGGTTGATGCATTTTTGAGAGCCATTGGGGAGCAAGCTAGGAGGGAAGGACAGGGGGGAAGCAGGCAAGAGGATAGAATGGAAGAGGACTAGATGTCTTTCGCCAATTTCGGGTGCCATTCTACATGTATGCATACCTTGGTGGAATAATTTGCTACAGTGGGAAAAAAACTATAGACTATTAGCGAAAAACATGAGTGTACAAGTAGAGGGAATATATGTGGCAAAGCAGAACGGTAGGACGTGAGGTGAACCACCGCGGAAATTATATCGGGTGATCGCATTTTACCGCAGAACGCGAGATGTCGAGTTCCCCGACATACGTCGTAAATGTTAGTGACCGCGCTCTGTCAACCAGCGGAGTACAATGTCGCTGAACAAGTTGGATCAGTCACATCCACCACCCACTTTGTGCTGAGGCTCACAGATTGTGCTGGCTTCGCATCGAGCACTAATGAACGGTGGTGAGTGTCATTTAATTCGAGCGTGAACGGGTCCGCGTACAGAATAACACTGAATGAATAGAATCGGGTAAACGCCGAGATCGCTCATGGAGAGTCACAAGCACTCACCGAAACAGGACGGTTCTGGATTTTGTCTAGTTGGCTATACGCAAGTGAGCCGACGCAAAAAGTTCTCCAACCCGAAAAGCGCACTTACAGCTCGCGGATGAGATCTTTTACAGCTGCATGGTCCGGGAGGTCATTTTTATTCCCAAGCTGGAATGGTCGAAGGATGTGCAACAGTCGAGGTGAGTCAGTATGACCGGTAAAGAGTGCGGACGAGATAAAATTGGACAATGGATACGCACGACGAGTAATGGGACGCCGGCGAGACTGGGCTGTGAAAGTAATTGGTGAAGCTCGAAGCGAACCGTGTGGAATTTGTCTTTCTACACGTTCGCAGCGTCAGCCAATGTATCGCTTGGATTTTCCATTGCACCTGGATACGCACGTCTGCAGAATCTACGACGAATCTTCACCGACGATGAGTTTGCCTTTCCATGACACAGAGCAAGAAGGGGTTGGGTTCCAGAACCAGAACAAACGAGATGTGAGGGAATAAGAACGTACACAACTGCATCAACGCCATTACAATACCTCTCCCACATGGACCGGAATTTTGGTTGACCTGCGACGTCCCAAATCTTGAGTGTCACCGCGCCTTTGCGAACTTTGCGATAGTTGAAGGCGACGGTCGGCACGACGTCCTCCGACCACTGTCGTTCATTATCATGAAATTAGTTCGATTCGGAGATGGCGCATGGCAGCGACAGACGCAACTTGTCCGGACCCTATGACGTTCACGAACGACGTCTTTCCCGATGCCTACATGCATTTAAAAAAACGTTCGGTCGCTTCTACATCCCTATATACACAGAGGCGCACCTGTAATCCCACCACCGAAATCTCGGCGGACTTGGCAAAGAAGATACTAGGAACCGCATCTCCGTCAGTACACCGCCTACCACGATACGTCGATTGTTGGTCATCTGGTACGTGGGTGCTCACCTGCTGAACCAAAGGAGAATGGAGGAGAAGAACGGCATCGTTCGTGGTCGCGGTGACGGTATACTTCACAGGGACAAGATGCCGACGGCATCTGTGGAATGTTGAAAGTCAGCGTCGCGGAGATCCAAAGTGTGCTCGACTCCAGCTGGTCATCTCGCATGGACCATCAGCAAATTAATCATTGATGTATCCTAACAATCTGTGTGGTCTGCAGAAATCTATATTACTGGGTATCTCTCAATAGAATTTCTGTAAACTCTGTATGAACCTGTAGGGACGAGTTTGCTGATGCAATGATTAGCCTACTCCAGTTCTCCTCCCTTGTGCAACGTCAGGAGTCGCCTGAAGGGAAACAAAGCGAACAACTTGGTTAAGGCGCTATTTTTCCCGCCTTTGATTCAGGAGTAAACGATGTTTGAATGCGTGACGTCCAGTGGTCTGCTACATGCTTCGACAGGACAGGGGTCAATTGACCAAATATATCCACTTGTTCGATCCCACGTGCTCGACAACATGCAAAAATGAAAGTGACGCGACAGAGGTTGACCTGCAAAAATGTCGACCCAACGCAGAGACGTCTACCTCGTCATCGGTGGGAGTGGTTTCGTCGGTAGACACATCGTCGAACAACTCGTTGCTCGTGCCGACGTCGTTTCTGTCTTTGACATCGTCCAGAGACACCATGACGTGCCTTTTTATTCAGGCGACATCACCAACGAGCAGAACATCCTTGACGCTATTCGCAAGGTAAGTTTTTTTGGTGCTACTTTAGTGTAATGAGGGTATGAATGACGAGCTACCCACGTAGTCTGGCACGACCTGCATTATACACACCGCCTCGCCTCAGCACGGCGCCAAAGATCCCTCAATTTACTACAAAGTCAACGTCGATGGCACCCAGGCGGTGATTAACGCAGCTATCGCCGCCGGTGTCCGGAAATTGGTTTACACCAGCTCAGCAGGTGTCGTGTTTGACGGGAAAGACGTTGTCAACCTCGACGAACGTGCACCCTACCCGGAAAAACCGTTCGATGCTTACAACGACTCTAAAGCAAAAGGCGAGGCACTCATCCTCGAGGCCAATGGCAAAGGCGGCCTTCTGACCGTCGCACTGCGACCCGCTGGCATTTTCGGGTAAGTATTCGTTTCACCTCCCTATCCCCATCGAGTGCTCATATAAAACACTACTCTTTCCAGTCCTGGAGACCGCCAGATGATGGTGGGTCTCTACCAGGCCTACCAGCGCGGCCAGACTCATTTCCAAGTCGGAGACAACAACAACCTCTTTGACTACACCTACGTTGGTAACCTTGCCCAAGCACACCTCCTCGCAGCCGACAAACTTGTCGACCCGACCTCCTCGGACAGTGTCTCTGTCAAATCTGCCTCAGATACCACTCTCGTCGACTCGGCCCTCCGTTCGTCTCTTCACAAAGCACTTTTACCTGTTTCCGCCACGACTGGTTTCCGACGCGTCCCCACGTGTAAGGCCCGTCCACTCGGTCCATACCTTACCCCTCCTCCCAACGCTCCCGCCATCGAAGCTGCCTTCAACGCACCCTACGACGCTTCCAAACCAACCCACCCCATCGTCCGAAACCGCTTCGACCAATTCTCAGACAATGCCCTCGACATCGCCCCAGCGAACCCCCTCCAAGTCGCCGGTCAAGTCTTTTTCATCACCAACGGCGAACCCGTGTACTTTTGGGACTTTATGCGCGTCATCTGGTTGGCGCTGGATCCGCCGACGGAAGAAGCGAGGAAGAGAGCGACAAGGACACCATGGGTGATTCCGAGGGCGTTTGGAATGGTATTGGGGTATTTGGCGGAGACGTGGGCCGGGTTGATTGGGAAGGAAGCAGGGTTCACACGATATCGGGTGGGATATAGCTGTGCGACGCGTTATCACAACATTGAAAAGGCACGACGGATACTTGGGTATGAGCCCGAGGTGGGGCTCGACGAGGGCGTACGGCGGATGGTCGAGGTACGCTTCGTATTCATGCGTGTTTGGGTGTTATACTGACGACGGGCTGGGCTGTAGTGGTTCAAGGCGGACAATGGTCTTGCGTAGATGCCGGATGGGATGCGTCCCTTGCGGGTCATGTGCAACCGGAACTTGCGGACATATATTCACAGTTATATATTTTATACCTCCATCACTCGTTTCATGTCTTGTCGTAGCTTACCGAATTGATTCCGTAGTCCCGCACAAATTGACGGAGGAGACAAGGTAACCCGAGCAAAGCGGACCCGGTGCGCGCCCTTTTCCGGGGACGGTCACTGGTGACCGGTTGACCGTCCCCGCAGGGGTGTTGTACGACATTCACACCATTGATATGTGTCACACGGAATCATTTTTTAATCGGTTCCTGCCGAGAATATTTCCATCTTTTCGTAAGATCTATCGCTGACGCGAATTTTGCCCAGGTCTCTTGCCCCATCGCAAACTGATTTTCTTGGCTCAAAAAAGAAATGTACCGTCATCGACTCCTTCACAACAACATGGGATTTTTCCCAAGCACGATCGGTTTTTGGCATCCCTGAAGGCCTGATAGCCCGTACTCTCTCACAAGCTCTCTCATAAGAGGAGGGGGTGTCCGTTATGATGGCATGTCCCTCATCGACATTTCATTTGTTCCTCCTATTTTATTATTTTTTTTTTACGAAGTAAATGAACGCACCCAGGGCCTCGGTGAAACCGTCGCACCCGTTTGCGCAGTCAGGGCAACCCGCCACTCATCAGAAAACGGCACTCGTCCCGTCCTGATACATACTTACGTCCGAGTCGCTAACCTTCCTTGTAAGTATCATTCTCGACGAAAAAGTGATCGATAACGTGCGACGAAGCTAGCAAGTCTACGAAAAGTCCTCTCCAGAGCGTCGAGGGCCAGCCACATTTCATACAATTACAAATTATGCAGAGGGAATCCCCCGACCGCATGATATGAACATCGCGATGCTTCCAAAGTGGCATCCAACCTTCTTCCTACATGTACACGCACACACATGGTGTGCGGGTTTTTGTCGCCGGACGTATCGATGTGCCGACATGTGGATTCACTCCCTCCCTAACCATCAGACACGACCACGCGTTCGAAGCAGACGCGTCGCGGTGACGTTGCTTCACCCATCAGCAACGGAGCACACACGCCGGCGCGCTCAGTTACACCTGCTCCGACAAGCCCTCCTTGTTCACCTCGCTGTCCGTCTGTAAGTGAGCCAGAAATAGTAATAGTAGGTCAGTTGTGCACATCCAATATTCCAGCAAGAAAAAAAAAAGGAACTGACCCGCGACTGCGATGACCCTGTGGACACCTGCGCGTACTCGTTCTGCACAATAGCAAAAGCTACGTCAACGAACGCGAATCAGAAAGGATAAAGAAGAAAAAAAACGTACCCCTTGCTCATCCTGGTACATCTTCTTTGACTCTGTACCTTGACTTTCATTGTCGTTGTGTCGGGTGGTGAAAACGACGGATTGTGTCACCTACGGCCCACACCCAATACATCACTTAACAGGCATGAAATGTTTCTACAGTTTGAACGGACGCACGGCTTTCGCACTACCGACGTTCAATCGGACTGAGTTGGACAATTGCCCGATAGGGGGGGTTCTGTGATCAACATGGGGATCTTCTTCATTGAGACCCTGACCATGTTTCACGTCGCGTGAGTTGAGACTGCGTTCGTCATGTCAGCGTTCGGACAGGCAAAAGCCACCAAGGACGTACTATCCCAGTAAGGTATTGACATAGACTAGAACGATCGTCAGTATAAGTAGCCAGGCGCAAAGAAATCACCTACGCTTGCTTGCGACCATTTGCAAAGGTATCCACAGTTGTCTCGATGGAGCTGCTATAAACTAAGAGGCTGTCAAGATTCAGCCCACCGAGAGTAGAACTGGTACACACAACACAGAAGTATCCCGTTTGGGTAACACTGGTTGAATAGCGGTTTCTCCGTAAGTGACTCAATATCAAGATCACAAGGACACGCACGTGAATGCCAAACCCCGACATACGAGTACTCTGATAACAGTCTGTAACACCCCATCAGGTCTACAAGACAAATCAAGTAAAATGAGCCGTCCAACCGAAAATAAGGAATTAAAATATGAAAACTCACACCACCATCTCCGGGTATTTCGCTCGACGTAGCGAGTAAGACATCGTCGCAAATACGACCATGTCCGTCATCACTCCCGTAACTTGACTTATCGCAGCGGTGACCTGCGATACCGGCGTAAATGGAAAGGTCGGTTGCCCCAGACTCCCAAGGAAGCCTGGGAAAGCGACACACGAACCTGCATCTGCGGAGAGCCGAATGCCGAGAGTCTTCGCTGTGCAAGCCTGATAACATCAATGCACATCAGCAATGTTTACAAGGTGAGATGACGGCTTATCACCAACATTTGTCCTGTGGCAGCTATGTTGGAGGACGGCCGAGTACGTTGATTAGGTTAACACACGGCAGGTATTATTTCGGGAACTCACTCAATCCAAAGACTTTTGGTTTCCTCCCACGTCAATCAAAGCCGATAGCAACAAATGAAATGATGGCGTACCCAGCCCGATGAACGACAGAAATATCTTTGGTATCAAGTCAGAAGATCGGTGGGTACGGATGGGCACAAGACATACCAATGTTAATGCCACCACCCGGGATCCTCCAGTGACTGCAATGAAAATAGTCAAGTACCTGTGGTTGAGAACGTATTGGCTTATCAAACATACCCTGAAAAGCACGATAGGCAAAGAAGCTACAACCAGACAAGTCAACTTGGAGACAGACCAGGTAAGCGACCATGTCACTCACAGATGTGAAATAAACGTGAGAAGGACCTAGACCAACGATAGTTCCGTCGATAAAAAGTCCACTTTGGAAACCGGGATTACACACCGATAACATGTACTGAACCTTGAGACATATTTGGACGAAATTAAACCTCGACGAACGGCGAGAACACCTCATACTCACACAGAAAGTCCTGGAGGAATACGTGAGCATGGTGCACGGAGCGCCGGTGGTTGCATACTTACGTAGTTGCGTATAAGACGTCCATGTTGACGTCAAACAACACGATCAGATAATAGTAGAGCCTAGAAAGTTCGTGAGAAAGGGGCAACGGAGTACGAGTTTCAGGCGCGTACACTTCAGAGACTGCATGAACAGGGTGAGACAACGGTTTGGAAGACGTGGTGGAGGACCTACCTAGAGCTGAAGCTGCTGTATCCAGAGTACTACAATGATTGAGGAAATGGAAAATGACGTGATAGCGATCATGCTCACCAGAGCGTCGCAACCTGATAAAATCAGAGTGAGTAGACAGGGAAGAAAAGGGAGAAAGGATACATACGAGGTATCTTATCCATCGGTGGTCCTTTGGGTATCGTGAGTAGTATATGTAAGTTTCTGCAGGTGTGGATCGTTCTCAGTCACTGGGAGAATGGAAGAAAACGTAGCGTGCGAGAACATACGAAAGAAGGTGAGGCCATAGAACACAGTAGCGATGACGAACCCGATGAAGAGAACACCTAGATTCTCGAGTTCTGCGGGGGAAGGGAGGGTGGAGGACGATGTTGAGCTCATTATCGTCACCTGGAGAAGTAGCAAAGTGCGGACGACATGGTGTGCGAGCCTCTCAGCCGGGGTTATAACAGACTCTCAATTGAATTCAGCCCTCTCGTATACTATATACCCATATCCTTTGTCACGATATCCTATATCCATATCAGGAGGTCGATTTTTCACGACGTTGCGCATTGCGGTTATTTCGAAACCCCGCGAATATGGAATACCCACGGAAAATAAGGGTCCCGTTGGACCCATACCAACGAATTTGCCCAGGAACTGATTGGCGCGCGTGTCGGAAGCTATCTAGTTCTGGCTTGTCCAACAGGGTTAAAATAGTATTAAAAGCACTCGAGTATAATTATATTGCTCTCTCTCGCTTCCGACGCAAGGTCGCATCAGGGGCCCGGCAACAGTGAGCCCAAAAACACTGTCCTGTGCAGATCCAAGTCTCACATCACCATCTAGTAATTCCACGGCCCTCCGGGCACCCCTGGACCCGCAGCTAGTACGGTCGTCACCATAGCCTGATTTCATCTACTGTATACACATGTAGCTAAATAAAAAGCAAGGTCAGAAAAGCAAACTTTTTTTTGATATTTGAGGGGAGGAGTGATTTGCATCCTCGGGATTATTACTTACTATTACCACAAGCAACTATGAGATTGAAGGGGTCAAAAGCTGGAACAAGGGGATAGATGGTGGAATCACAGAGGTGTGTATGAGATAGGGGCAAGCAAAATTGAACCGACCTGCAGCCATATACTGAACATTATGAGCAGGTGGCGCAGGTTCAAATTCTGCTCCAGGCCACATCAGCCTTTTTCATGCACTGATTCAGTATTGGATAGTGGCAGCCAACTCTCCGAGTCATATACATGCAACGCCAGACATTGCAAACAGCGACATTTGAAACATACGGGACACATACACTTTCGCCTATGGTGGTACTGCAAACCAAGCAGATACGAGAGAGGAGCGTTGCATGATGTGTACAATGTCTCGAAATACAGTAACGTGTCTAGCAGGCCGACACCAATAATCATGCTACCGGGTTTTGGTCAAAATGGGCCAGCAGTATGTCTTTTCCAGGCTGGAGTCGGGGATTTGGCGCGTGCGCGCCGCTACGATGGATCAATAGGGAATAAGTATGTAAGCAGTTGAACTCGGACGAGCCGGACCGGTACGGTTCACATAACACACATTATGGAAAGTGAGACCTGGACCCGAAAGGTCCAGGAATGATGAAGTACCCTTGACTGCACAAGTAACAACTGTAATTGAGTGGGCCGCAATCGGAGTATTCATATTGCACATGCCACAGATTTAAGGATGAAATAAGTATTGGAGGTGGCTTGGATGTGGTTACCCACACACTTTGACAAACTAACCGTCATCCTTACAGAGCTACCTAGTACTACAGATTTCTGTGTACTTGTACAGACCTCACAGACTTGTATATAATGTTACAGACTTACAGTAAGATGTGGGTTAGTTCAAAACTGGCATTGGTCACTAACTTCTTCCTGGAGGCTGCCAGTCGACTGAGCAGGTGATATCATGTTATGAAAAAGCCAACTGTCCCATCGAAAACAATGTAAATCGTGTGCTTCTGGGTTCGAATTACCCTTCAGAATGGATGCCTCTGTCGGAGACAAGTCAAGAAGCCTCTGACAGTAGTGGCAAACGGCGCCGACAGCCATGCACCGAGACGAATCGAGCGAAAGTGAACTGCATAGTACCGAGTCCCCTCGGACAAAGGAAGACCCTGGAAGGTATCATTACCTGTGACCTTGGCATCACTTCCCTTTGATCTGTGACGGGAAAGCACTGCCGGCCTGGGTGGTGCATGTGAATGACAATGCCATCTGCATGTCACAGATGCCAAGTAAATCGATGCAACACGCAGTTGAACGACTCAGTTTAACCCTGGACCTTACCCGCAGCATGGCAATGATCTTCCAATGGCAAAATGGGAGCTACAGCCGGGGACGGGTCTTCGCTAGAATGCAAACGAGAAAATGAGCGGATGTGGGTCGCTTTCAGGCAATTCCGTCCGATTGGCAATGACCTGTTTGAAGTTCTGAGACATAATACTCATCAGACCGGCAGCGACGGAATTTCCTAATGTGGCTGTGGCTGTGCACCGAAGTTGTCGCCTTGGTGGCCGCGTCTTCCACAAACACGACTCACAAGGATCCCTGGTCAGTATTGTGCGTGTCGCTCTGCTCGTCAAAAGTGACGATCGTGACTTGGTTTTATTGTATGTTGCTTATCTAGGCACGATACGATGGGCGGTATCAAGGATGTAAACGTGAGTAATGTGCCAAGCCCGCCACTAAGACCAAGATTACCGTCCTTTGTCCTTGCTCCAATTACCCGTGATTAGATGTTTCCTCATGGATTTCTTCTCGCCTTTTCTAGACGTTCTCGGCTGACGCAGCCACCCCCCGCAAATCTCTTAACTCTCAGGTGACCATTTGTCTTAGAACTATTCTCTTCTTGCCATTCTTGCCTGCTGGACCAATTCTTGTTTTCTTTCATCATGGTCGAGCCTCCTTGTACCGTCCCACCCCATCCCCATCCCAATCCTCGTCCCCGCCGAGCCAGTTGGTTATGGTCTGGGCATCAGAAGTTGCCAAGCAGAGATCTTACCCAGGCTCCGCGAGATCCTGTGCTACCTTCCCCAAGGGAGGATTCTGAGGAGCCCGCATGCGATTCGCTTCCGAGTGTGCCCCGCGCAGAACCTGGCTCTCGCGCGTCTTCGAGACCTAGCACACCCAGGCGGCTCTCTACGTCCTCTCTCTCCCAATTCCTTTCATTTCAGTCCTCGCCACGCGCTTCGGTATCTCATGGTATTCAGCAGGTCTACCAGTCGTCTTCCACGTCCAATGGTGGCTCTGCACAACCGGTCGTGCCAACACGGTCGGAGGTGTCCCCTCGTACGACTGGTTCCTTTGGGAAGATGGCATTCAATTCCATGATTGGTGGACTCACTTCTCTGTCCCTCTCTCGCACGAATGCAAACAATGATGAAAAAGAATCTCGCGGACGCAGTTCCTCAAGAAGCAAGCCACGTTCCTCTTCGTTTGGTTTCCCCTCTACGTCGAAGGACAAAGACAGGGATAAGGATTCTACTTCTTTAGCTTCGAAGGAATCTTTACGTGCACGTTCACAGTCGCCTTTTACTCTATCTCGCTTCCGTTCTCGTGATCGCGACCGTGACCAGTCGCCGACCCCACTCCCGCTCGAGGAGTCGGACAGCGAATCGATCACTTCTCGGCGTTCACCCGCCGTCCGTCCCCGAAACGCTTTTACAGACGATGGGGATTCGGGTTCGGAGTTTGCGGGTGAAGAAACCGAGGACGACGAGGATGACTGGAGCGATGAAGATGGTATGCTCGATTCCGTCACGGAGCGCAACACAGAGCAGAACGCGCAGATCGCCATCATGGCCGGCATCGGCGAGGCCGATGGCGATGGCGATATGGATGCTGCGATGGACCCCGATCCCTTGGGTGAAGGGGTCAACGTCGTCGTGCCACCTGAACCATACTTCCCCTCCACCCTGAATCGACCGAGTTTTGGTTCCGCCCGAGGGAGACGCGGTGTTCCGAAGAGAAGAAAGTCAAAGCATCACGAGCTCCTCCCACTTTCCACCTCGAGGCCTGTGTTCCAACGTGACCGGTGTACGATCACGGTCACACAAGGCCATCCCGAGTTCTCTGGAAGAAGGAAGAGGAAATACGTCGTTGCGAGTGATCTAAGTGATGAAAGTCGATATGCCATTGAGTGGGGTATTGGGACAGTGCTTCGTGATGGCGATGAACTGTACGCATCTCGAACTCATCCACATTTGATTATGCACCCCATCACTCTCGCAGGCTTATCGTTACCGTAGTGGAGAACGAGAACAAAGGTGAGTCTTATTACGTGGAAGGTGCTATTGGTCAGGGCCTGATGATTGCCGCTAGTTGACCCACTCATTCCGAACCCTGCAGACCGAGCTACGAAGCTGCGTAGCCAACAGGAGGTGTGTTGATATCCCCCTCGACTTCCGATTGTGTTTCTTACCCACCCCACAGCGTCAAGGTCTCGCCTACATCCTCCTTCGTCAAACGACATCGCTCCTCCAGCGGACCAGATTACATGTCGCCGTCTCGTGTCAAGCTTGGCACGCAAAGAATGCCCGCCACATGCTTCTCGATGTCGTCGATCACAATAAGCCGACCATGTTGATAGTTGGCTCGCGCGGCATCGGCAGACTCAAAGGGTGTGTCTCAACATTCCCACTAATGTTGCCTACTCATCCTCATGTAACGCCATATTCCTAGTATCCTCCTCGGGTCGACTTCGCACTATCTCATCCAGGTGTCATCTCACTTTTTCTTTCCAAACGCTCATCGTTGACGTCAATTTTGTTTCTGCTTTCTTCTCTTTTCCATTGTCCCTTGTGTCTCGCTCAATGTCTTACCTTGCTTGTCATGCGTCGGCGATGTGCGTGTCTCAATATACGCCTCGACATACAGCGATGTTCCGTCCCTGTGATGGTTGCTCGTCGTCGTCTCAAACGACCCCCAAAACGGTCGGCACATCTCGCCAAACACCGTGTACACGTGTCGCTCGCGGAAGCAGGCATCGATCGAGTAGCTCCAAAGGTGGATCACGCGGTGGCAGTTATGCGCGACGAGATGCAACGGGAGGACCAGCGCAGAGGTGAAGAAAGCACACGTAGGATCGAAGAGGCTGGAGAAGGCGAGGGTGACGAGGGCGAGGGGGAGATCGAAGGCGATGGTGAAGGCGATGCGGAAAGCACGGAAGGTGAGGGTTTTTTGGCCACCAAGATTAGGGGATAGTATCCGAAACGTCTGAATGTTTGGACGTGGAACGTACAAGAGAGGTGCGTGCCGTCGGTACGTAAATGTGTCCTCTATGAGGCATTGGTCCAGAGGTCTGTTCTTATTCCCATACCTCCGTACTCCACTTTGTGTTTTTCTTTGTGGTTTCTCTCTTTTTGTACGTCATCGGCGAACAGGGTTTCACGAAGGGAGTCTCTTGGGATCGCTCGTGATGTCTTTCTTCTGCCTGTATTTATATTCCCTCGTGGCCTCGTCTTTTCTTGTCCCGTGTATCTCGAATTATCCACAATGCAATATCTGCACCATGTACAAGTTTACTCGCACAGCACAGTATCTCTGGTCACCCGCATCCCTTGTGCATTGTCAGGACGGCAATGTGATGGCGAAGCGTGAGTTCGTCCCCACATCTTGCCATGCAATACGAGACACTGTACCGTATGCATGCGACTAAAACCAAACCCAGATTGTTCGTTGATTCGTTCGTAAGCAAGAAATTCGCCAGTGATACTGTCAACATCGTCGACCTCGTTACGCTTTGCCAAACCTACTGCTTGTCGCTTTCCACACGTAGACTTGCGGGGGGAAAGAGGAGGAAACGACGCGACAGACGTGAGCATCCGGAACCACGAAAACAAAAAATGAGACGTTTTGAGCCACTCACACGTCCGCTTCGTTCTCCGTGTGATCTCGGACGCGATAATAGACCATCGGGAAGGCAAACATCATCCCGGCAGCGGTCAACACCCACGTCGAGAGAAAAACGTTCATGTATCTGTCCTGACGCCAGTTTTCGAACGCGTCCAAGTTGAGTCGCGTTTGGCTCGCAGGGGAAATGCGGGGGAACTCACGGTAACCCGACGCCGTCCGCACGCCATACACCTGCCGCGCCACACGATTGGAGGGACTTGTCTGTGTGTGCCCACCGTCGGATAAGCTCACTCGGCCGTTTACCGCAAGGGGGGAGACGGTGTGGACTGTCACTTACAGAACCCGGTGAACACGGCGAGCTTGGCCAGGTCATTGGACATGGCACCCATCAGCCAATATGCATACGTTTGCCACATGGAGTCGAGAAGGCTGTAAAATATTATGAGCCATACGTGTGCTGGGTAGTCTTTACTGTAAATATCGATATCGGTCGCTAGCGATACGCTCTGGCGCGTGTACGTTCTGGCGGTGAGGTCATGTTTAGACGCAGTGAGTTCCTGGGACCACATGGGCATCATGGTCTGCTCACATTTGGTAGAAGTAAGCCCAGATGTGTATGACGAATACCATAGCAAACACGAGGATCCAACCAGCAAAGGCACGAACTCTTCGCCGGTACCGTTTCTGGTCGAGGATGACGTATCCGATGAAGAGGGAACCAAAGATCTGAGACGTCCAGTAGACTAAATTGTTCAATCCCCGTGCACGAATGGTGAAGATGGCTCCATTGTAATCGTTGAATTCTGTGTCATTCCCAGACTTTACGAATTAGCTTTAGACGATCAAAAACCTTTTGGAAATGGAAGCTGAAAGACTGACGCCAAGTGTAGAAATAGTTGGAGGCGAAGAACATGGGAAAGAGCAGCACAATCCATGGATCCGTTTTGAGCGCAACAAAGAGACTGATGAATTCGGTTTTCCAAGAAGGATGTCTAATTCGGACCACTCTCGTGCCATCGGTGCGGACTATCTTGTACGGGTCGGCCATGAAAACCGGAAGGACGACCCCGACAAGGGTCAGGATCAAGAAACCAATCTACAGATGGCTCATCAACTCGTATTTTCTTTTTGTAGATATCATCGTACTTACGTAGGTTCCGTTGCCGACTGACATCGACAAAGTCCCATCAGTCAAATATTTCAGACGGCGGGTTGAATCATACCTGATCCAGCCTGCAAGAAGTATGCGTTTGAGTATTACTGAAATTGTTGGACAACTCAACTTACCGTCGAATGAAAATTCTGCCCGAAGGCGACCGCAGAACCAACCGCACCACCCAAGCTTAAGATTGCCCAGAACATGCCGATGAAAGCTCCCTTCTGAGCCTCGGTCGGATATGCCATCATTAGGGCACCTTGTGCAGTCCATAGCAACGCAGCACAGATTCCGAGGATAGCACCAGCAGTAGTGACGAAAGCACCTGCGCCGGGGTGAATATTCACAGCCCTAACGGTCAACTAAGCGACTGCGTTGAAGCTGACTTGAAGAGAAAGCCGTACAAAAAGGCAGAGATGTATAAAGAGTATCCCCATGTCCCCAACATGAGCGTCAGTCGTGGCCCAAGGAGATTGTTGATCGACCTTTTGTGAATCGTTGATTACCGTCCATTCCCCGAATACCACGCATGCATTTTTGACTCACCCAGAGAAGAATCCAAAGAAGGCAAAAGTCGAGTAAAGCGCGGAGTTGGCGTTTGCTTGGGTTGTTGTGTTCAATTGTCCACCTCCACCAAGGCCAGTGAGTGCATTGAACATGCCAGGACACATGAAACAGACGAATCCTAGTAGTGCGACCTGGAGAACCGGGTGGTAGTAGATCCGTCGCCATCCTGTCGAACGTTCGGATATCGCAGGCGGCTGCTGTGAGCCAGAGTCTTCAGAACCATGATTGGTACCAAGTTTTGCAGTTTCTGCCTGTGAGTCGGACATGGTAGTCCCGGTGAGAGAGGACCGAAACGAATAGAAGGGTATTTATGCGAATCGTCCAAGTGGCGTTCGGCGAATCAACTTCTGAAAAGGCAAAGTTCCATACAAACGAACTGGGAACTTCGCTACGAGCGCTGGTGTCGGTTGAGCTGCAAGACAGGGTATGGATACTAAGATCATCACACTGAATATTGAATAATTCAACATCGACCACCAAATCTAAGAATTTTAAAGGGAAAACTCAATTAGACGCACCACGTAGACGTACGAGGATGTTCCACCACGCCAAGGGCTGCGCAAACCAAGAGCCTGGCAATGTTAGACATGCTCCAGCCGTAGCACACCTGGGTCAAGCAAACCCAATACGCTCATCGTAGTAGTGTGGCAGAAGTGTGATCAACCTTCTACCCAATTCGATCGTAGTGGCGCACACGCGCCAAATCCCCGACTCCAGGGAAAAGATATACTGTTGGCCCATTTTTCCCTAAACACGGTCGCGTGATTATTGGTGTCGGCCTGCTAGAGACGCGTTACCGTATTTCAAGACATTGTACACATCACGTAACACTCCTCTCGTATCTGCTTCGTTTGCAGTACCACGGTAGGCGAAAGCGCATGTGTCCCGTATGTTTCAAATGTCACCGTTTGCAATGTCCGGCATTGCATGTATATGACTCGGAGAGGTGGCCGCCACTATCCAATACTGAGTCAGTGCATGAAAAAGGCTGATGCGGCAGGATTCAAACCGGCGCCCTCAAAGAAACAGATTTCTAATCTGTTGCCGTAACCACTCGGCTATAGTGCCGTACTTGGCATGCTGTTGACGCAAACAGCAGCCGCAATGCACGAGCATCACAGCGGCGAGAAAACAGTTTCAAAGATGAGGCCTTATCGGGGACTTGCGATGGTTCTTCGTGATGAACTTGCGAAATATCCTTCCGCTCGCCGCAAATGAGTGGCCATGCAGGCCACGCAGCGAACAAACAAACAACAAGCCCACTCGCTGATTGGGGGGAAAAAAATTCAGGCATGCAAAAAAACCCAAGTCGGGGAAAGTTGGCTTTCAAGTCCGCGCATCTCCGTACTATGTTCGTCATACACCACGTAGGACCAGCGCAGAGGTGAAGAAAGCACACGTAGGATCGAAGAGGCCGGAGAAGAGGCGAGGGCGACGCGGACAGTGCGGAAGACGAGGGTTTTTTGGGCACCAATACTAGGTGATAGTATCCGGAACGTCTGAATATTGAACGTGGAACGTGCGCGCCGTCGATACGTAAATGTGTCCCCAGGCATTGGGCAATATCTGCACCACATAACAAGTCTCGCCGAGGATGTCGAATACATGATGCAACAATGAATGTCATGGCGTCCCCCGTTTGATCAGACACACACCCCAACGTCCATCGATTTCCGTATTTACATGTACGTCCTACTAAACCAAACCCAAATTGTCCGATAAATCCCTCGTGAGCAAGAAATTGGCGGGTATTACGCCAGTGATACCGTTAACATCGTCAACCCCTCATTACGCTTTGCCAAACCTACTGCTTGTCGCTTTCCGCACGTAGACTGCGGGGGAAAGAGGAGGAAACGTGAGCATCCGGAACCACAAAAACAAAAATGAGACGTTTGAGCCACTCACACGTCCTCTTCGTTCTCCGTATGATCTTGGACGCGGTAATAGACCATCGGGAAGGCAAACACCATCCCGGCAGCGCACAACACCCAGGTCGAGATGAACATATTCATATATCTGTCATGACATCCAAGTTGAGTCGTATTTGGCTTGTAGAGGAAATGCAGGCAGACTCACGGTACCCCGACGCCGTCCGCACGCCATACACCTGCCGAACCACATGATTGGAGGGACTTGTCTGTGAGGGGCAGGTACGCCATCGCGGGATAAGCTCACTCGGTCGTTTAATGGGTGGGAACTGCCACTTACAGAATCCGGTGAACACGGCGAGCTTGGCCAGGTCATTGGACATGGCACCCATCAGCCAATATGCATACGTTTGCCACATGGAGTCAAGGAAGCCGCAAAAGATCATGAGCCATACGTGTGCTGGGTAGTTTTTACTGTAAATATCGATATCGGTCGCTAGCGATACGCTCTGGCGCGTGTACGTTCTGGCGGTGAGGTCATGTTTAGACGCAGTGAGTTCCTGGGACCACATGGGCATCATGGTCTGCTCACATTTGGTAGAAGTAAGCCCAGACGTGTATGACGAATACCATAGCAAACACGAGGATCCAACCAGCAAAGGCACGAACTCTTCGCCGATACCGTTTCTGGTCGAGGATGACGTATCCAATGAAGAGGGAACCAAAGATCTGAGACATCCAGTAGACTAAATTGTTCAATCCCCGTGCACGGATAGTGAAGATGGCTCCATTGTAATCGTTGAATTCTGTGTCATTCCCAGTACGAATTAGCTTTAGACGATCAAAAACCTTTTGGAAATGGAAGCTGAAACACTGACGCCAAGTGTAGAAATAGTTGGAGGCGAAG
>JBBPNO010000250.1:0-34319 GCA_038090915.1 Boletus eberwhitei
GGAGTCGACGCCCTCCGGACCAAGATCTAATCGGGGAACTGGGAAGGTGGCCGGTTGTAGTTTAAACGGATTACACGGTCACGTGTCACGGGTTACGCAGGTCGCGTAACAATACCAATATCAAGAGGATCAGTGATGCTATTGAAGCAAACACAACCTAAAAGGAAGTAGTAAGATCTCTGTGAAGTGAGATATAGATGCAACTCTAACTGGAACCACATTGATCTGTCAAGCATTCTACTTCAGCAAAAAAATACACCATTTAGCAATTATTACACTTACATTCAATCTCCATTTAGTAATCACTTGTGTGACTTGACTTTCACCTGTTGTGCGATCAAATCCTCCTTGGTTTGATCCCAGTTGAGCAGCTAGAAGGAGGTTAGATCAATGAGATACATAGATTAAATGTACCAATATTTACATACCTGTCCAAATTATTGCTGCTACTGAGTCTTCAATAGCCTGCTGCAACTGGTTTGGAGAAAGTGGATACAGGAAACTATCTGCCACTGAGAGTGATGCACTGTTCACAGCAGTTAGTTGAATCTAACTTATAAACTTTAATTATATTGAATCATACTTATTATTCAATGAGCATGCTGTATATCCATTTTGTGGGCAGACACCAAATGCAGAACTGGATAATATTATATTGGCCTAATCATCTATGTCAGAAAGCTATATTTATAGGAGACAATATTCATCTTACAAGAGCAGAAAGCTCTGCCAGTGGATACTCTTTTATTCCTGGGGCCCATAACTTCCAAGGTTGTGAACTTGCTTGAGCTGGACTTGGGATAAGAGTGCCAGCCTGAAGGTTTAGGATGGCATTAGTGGATTGTGTTGACAGAGTGCATGCAGCAAGATATGCCATAATTGGATCATTATCATCTGTAGACAAGTAAGTGAAATGCTCACAAAAAGTTTGACATTTGGCAGATACCTGTTGCAATGTTAACACTGAGATTTATTGCACTTTCAGGAATTGATCCATTCCATTCAACATTGGTTGTAATCAGGAAAAACAAGTATGAAGTGAAATTCTGGCAAGAAGTAAGTTTTCTTTTTGAGAAGCTATTGTGAAGGACAAATACCAAATCTGAGTCAGTTGAAAGAAGGACAACTTGGTTTTTTGTAACTTGAGTAGGTACTGATGAGTTGATGCCTTTTATAATATGAAGAGCCATCAATAATCCACAACTTGTAATTTCTAATGTGAAAAACTTACCAATATTACCAATATTCAGCACAAAATGTCCAGAACCAATGCCATCATTAGAAAAGTTGAGATATTGTATACCCAAATTAGAGAAGGTGAGATTTGATAATAGCCCACAACTGGATTGAAGGGAAGTTGCATTCACAGTGGCATTTGTGAAGCTGGAATTGGTGGTGGTTAAAATATCATAAAGTGTATTGTTGAGCAAACCAATGGTTTGAATGTTAGGAAGCAAACCAATGGTTTGAATGTTAGGAAGCAAACCACTTGGTGGTAGACTTTTATAAAAAATATTTTCCCACTGGAACACATTTTCAAGAATAGCTGCATCTGGCCAGGCTATTGCTGACTGGACAGGGATAGTGGAATAACTGTTGAAGGCTGTGAACTGCATGATGGTAGTGGAGGCTGTTTGAATACTGGAGACACATGCCAGGTAGGATACCACACCAAGCAGGGTCCAAGTGGATGATGCTACTTTGATTTGTTGCCAGAGAGTATAACCAGCAGATCCAATGCCAGTCCATGCCTCAGCAATGTCATGCACTGCTGTCAAACAATGCCTTTGTGCAATAATAGCTGATATGGCTAGCTGCTGTGTGATGAACACCAGCCCAGCAGTATATAGCTGAATTCAAGAACAAGGTCAATTATTTGGAGTGGATAAAGTGTAGTGAAGTACCTACCACATAGAATCCTTGAAGAAATACAGTCAAAGCTGTTGCACCCAAGGATTATCAGATGTCATTGTGACATTGTGTTCTGGATGCTTTATGAGAAGGAGAACTAAAACCACATGGAATGCAAGAAGAATGGCATGAAGGCCATAGCATAACCAATGCATGAAAAATTGTCCTGCAAGGAAAATGAATTTGTATTGATTTATTATTGGTCTGACAGTGAGATAAACCTTCTAAATCTTGCCCACTAGAGGCATGGGCCTTTGCATCCATCTGAAGATTATGATCTGTACTTCCAAGAACTCTGGTTGATTCAGATTCTATGTCAGCAAGACAAACTGCAACTTTCATTCCCTTCAGCCTTAATTGATCTGGTAGAGAATTGCCCCCCTTCATGAAAGCCTGCAGGCTAATGGAGTGGGTAGCAATCCAGATCAACCCCAGGATATTAGGGCTGGTTATTGATGCCTTGAAATGTGGTGGTTGTAAGTGATGAAACATCCAAACCACAGTAGCTAAGAGCATGCATGAAGCAAACAAGCCAATAACAACCTTCAAGTGGTTACAACATGCTCTGCACATGCTATTGGAGGAAACTTACAGGTGTAGTGTTCACCTGTGGAAAGGTCAAAAAATTAGCTTGCAAAGAAATAAAATACATACATACATTCAATCTAAACACAAGAATATAGTAGCTTATTGATCTTCCCCCTTGATCTTGCAGGAAACCTCCATAATCAACTCCAACTGCACCTGCTGTTGATTATGCAATCATGATTAATATACTGGATAGAAAAAGTATCAAAAGTTGGCTGATCACATACCCAACCATATAAGTGCTGCTGCAGTCTGTGCAATTACATTTTGCATGTTATTTTTCTCCAGAGTTATTGGTGATGCTAGTGTTGCTGGAGTAATTGTCTGCCCAGAAGGGACCCATGGAATACCCAACATAGAATTTATATATCTGTTTGGAAACCTCAGTTTCCAAAAAAAACTTGAGAGAAGGTGTATCAAAAGGGATGCTTACCTATCAGGGTGAGACATAGAGGCACATTCCATTGCTGCTGCAGGGATTTGTAGGCCCTGACATGCAAATTCCTGTGTTGTGGCCTCAGCAATGTTAAACTAAATCATACCATTTAGCCAATAGATAGTATAGGCTGAATACATCTACATGCCATTTGAGTCAACTCTGTGGTATTGCCTGGTGACCAAACAGTCCAAGATTCAGCTTCTTTAGAGTTATTAGGCAGTGACCCAGTATTGGTGATCTTTCCATCCTGCATGGAAAGGGTAAGAGAAGTTGTTGTTGCATTTAGGGTACATGCAACAAAATGTGATGTGGATGAAATATTTCCAATGGTTTCTAATGAAATATGAGTCAAGTCTAGTCTGAATATGGTTGAAATATTGAAAGGTTCACCAGCTACTAATGAAAAATGAGTTAAGTCCAGTCTAAGGTTCACCCAGAACTCACATGTAGGTAGTGGGCCCTCAAGATCCACTTGAAGGACCTCACCAGTCTGATTGCTCAGTCCTATTTCAGTAGTAACCTGATAGATAGCATAGTTGTTACACATTGAACAGGACTAGATCACATTCATAAACATTTATACAGAGTAATCTAAGAACCACTCACAGAAGTCTCAGGTGATGGCAGAGTAAAGTTCATAAACAATACTCCATTCACTACTGCTGTTTTTATATGTTTAGTCAGAGGATAAGGCTTGTGGAAACCTACATACCTTGCACCCGAAAATCAACCTCACCAAGCCCATTGACATTGACATTGACATCAATGAAACCATCATTTGGCTGCAATGCACTGACTGAAAGATTTGAAAGCAGACCACACTCAACACTGATGGTGGTTGCATCCACAACAGCCCCAGTATAAGCATCATTAGTCAATGGCACATCAAATAGAGTGCTTTCAGACAGGCCCTTGGCAGTTGGTAGTAGCGGCGACAATACCATCAGTGGGCCAACAACATCCCAATTAACAGTGGAGAGATTGACAGATGAGGAAGTCCATGCTAATGAGGATGGAACAACACTCATGACAGTATTGTTGAAGGCTTCGAATTGGATGATGGAGGATGAGATGATATGCAAGCCCGAGATGCAGCTTAAGTATATGAAGACCAGGACTAATGCTGATGGCGAGGAGGTGACCTTGGTTTGTTGCCAGAGAGCACTGATTGCAGCCCCGATTCCATTCCATGCACCAGATATATCGTGTACGGCCGTGAGTTTTTGCCGCTGCGCCATGAGGGCGGATAACGCAAGTCGTTGTGTCAAGAGCACCAGAACTGCGGTGTATAACTTTCCGGTACAGCCGTCACACCATCATCCACCAAGAAAGCTCGTGCAAACGTACCAAGTAAAACGCATGGAGAAATACCCTCAAGGCAATAGTCGCATGCGTGTTGTTGATTGAGATCGAGAACGAATGCTCCGGGTGGGTGAACAACATTCCGACGAGCACAATGTGGACGGCGACGAGGAAAGTATGTAGACCATAGCACCAATAGCGAAGGGAACGATCGCCGCCAGTTGGGGAGTGATCCTGAGTATCGTTGTGGAGAAGCGCTGTGAGAAATACATGATTAGCATCATTTTGACGGGATGTAGCATGTCGAGATGTTCACTTTCGCTGGAAGGGTCTGGTTCCCACGCTGTGACAGGCGGTATGTTTTCATTTGATGACGATATTGACCTGCGATCGCTACTGTGACGACCTGAAGGATAGAGGTCAGCCATGGGCTGTAGTTGGATGGGAGGATGGGAAGAGGGAGGGTTAGGCAACTCTTCCCTTGACGAAGGTTAGTCACATTCCCCGTGCTTGACATGTCGAAAGCCAACTTAGGCTGTTCCACCGCCATGGAAATCTATTCTCCATTCTTGGCGAGTCGTACGATGTCCGTCTTGATTTTTGCTGTGTAGACGTGCTATCCGTTAGTTTTAAGGATACTGTATCCTGTCGAAAGTAGAGTGAAGTACGACGTCTCGCGACTCAAAAATTCGGTCTCCAACTTGAATGGTCGTCGTGATTGGCATCCATGATCGAGGGTATGTCGACCAACATTGTTCGGCATTTGCCAGACACTGCCGCTGAGCCTAGTACGCTACTGTCTTTTTAGTAAGGGGCTCCAACACCCTGACTGGCACCGTCATCGCGGTATATCTACACCATATATTTCGCATCGCGCTTGGTTCGCAGCAGAAATGTCACTCTTCAAATGGTCCAGTGAGTTCATAATATGTGTC
Source organism: Boletus eberwhitei (assembly GCA_038090915.1). Taxonomy (NCBI): domain Eukaryota; kingdom Fungi; phylum Basidiomycota; class Agaricomycetes; order Boletales; family Boletaceae; genus Boletus; species Boletus eberwhitei. The sequence continues at coordinate 5,176 of JBBPNO010000250.1, forward strand.
TATTTCCGCCATTGACTCGCCGTTTTTCCAGCTCCAGAACGACGCGGGGTGGACCAAATCTTGCCTATCATTCCAAACGAGATATATATCTACATATTCGAACTCGTTGCCCCACCCACTAGGCGTCTAACGCCATTAGAACTCACGATATTCTCCCGTCTTTCCCGTGTTTGCAGATTCTTTGCCAATCTCTGCCTTCCCCGCCTATTTGAATTCCTGGAGTTTTGTGACCCTAACATTTTCCTCATTCCGCTTGATGACGCGTCGCGCGTAGCCGCTGTCACATTGTGCGAACAAATCGCCGCGAAGCAACCCCTCGCACTCTCCCTTGCCAAAAGAGTCAGAAGTTGCCATTTCACGAACAGACAAAACTACAAGAATGGCCCAATTGCTAATAAGTACCTCGCTGGGATCTTACACATGAAAAATATTCGCGAGCTCAGGTTTTCGGACAACAGCTTCGTGCGCGAAGAACACTGGAGTGCGATCGCAACTCTAGAATCGCTCGAGGTTCTATCCTTCGAATCGTGCTTCTTTAAGCAGGGCCCTGCGGATGTTGATCCCGAGGAGAGGGTCAAGGTCAAGGTGTCTCGCTTTCGAGCGACTGGTTGCGACGGGCATCCACCCGCCACGGCCATACATCCTCAGTACCTACGCGTTCTTGCCGTGAATATCTCGTTCTTCGATCATGTTGATTGGCTCCCCCAGACTGATCTCATAGAGCTCCACCTCCACTTCACCTGGCCCTATGGTCCGCGGCGCCAGGAACGGGTGCATACCCTCCTCACGCACGCACCTCAGTCTCTCGAGACACTGGCGCTTTCCGTATTTGCTAGTTTTCGCACTACGGCGGATCGGGACATTCTCCGAAGCATGTTTGCTGATCCCGCATGGAAGAAGCTTTCTGGCCTTCGTTCGCTTACACTGGCACTCTACTTGGATCCAGATAGACCTGAAGATGTAAGTTAACTATCTTCATTATGCATCTCACACGGTTGCTCAATTGAACCGTCTCCTAGCTCTCCTTCGTCTTGGACTGTATTTCTCTCCTCACAGATCTACAATCATTCATACTGAAGGGCCTACGGGATGACTCCGCATCAGAGATCTCACCCACAGAGGTTCGATGTATCCTTCACGACAAACTCGGCCCATCGTCTAGCCTCACATATATAGATATTTACGGGAAGGTGTTCTGTTTGGTGGATGGGGAGTGGTCAGATGCATCTTGTAGTATGATGTGACGAAGTGCAATTTCATGGACAAGCTTTTTTCGAGCCTGAGGGTTACTTCGTGTTCAGGACACCCACATCAATGGGTCACCTGCTTGCACACTCCCACCTCCCGAATCCCCTTGCCCAATACTTTCACCACTTTTCCGATGTTCTCTCCAGGATGAATGTTGATTTTCCGTTTTCATGTCCTCGAGAATGATCATCATCCGCTGATTCGACTGTTTGTCTGACCTAGCATTTGATCTTCCAGACAGAGACGAGGGGACACATGCACGACCCCAGGTCTCGTGGGGTTCGCTCGACTCTACAGTTCCGATCGACGCACGGCATATTTTTTGTGACGTCATTCCGAACAATTCACCTGTATTACTGCCCGATGCTTCGAGTTCCTTCTGGGCTAACCGTTCGCGAAGGAGCACATTTTCCCTGCTTGAATGATGTGGCAGCTCGAATGACGGTGATTCTCACCTTGCTCCTTCACGAGCGATGACCTGTGCTCGGTTCTCTGTGGACTCAGCGGTTTCGTTGGCAGTGGGCTCCGCGGGACCCGTGTAGGTCGCCATTGAGAACACCGTCGGTTCGATCTGGGGATCCGTCAGATCTCAGAGTGAACTCGGTACCTCGAACTTGTATTGTCCAGTATTGAACCCTTGCTCGATCTGCAATTTTGCGTCATTGAAACCTGCTTTGTTGATGGGGTTAGAGAGGTACTTTAGTGGAGGTCATACTTGATCGAACGGCATAAGCAACCACGGACGATCTGGGCTGAAATCAGTACTCGTTCGCCAGGCTGGCAGAGTCCTCCCGAAGAGCTGGTACACTCCTGGGGATATATCGATGCGACTAGTCCCGCAACCCCTTATCTTAGCCTGAATGACACTCCCTTTTTGCTGACTCGAGGACTGAAGATACTTATCCGAGTGCTCCCTATGACTGACCAACACGGCAACTGCATGGGGGAGTGCTCCCGAAATGCCTGATCAGCGGTAAATTCAACTCTAAGCCATCCAAGCTGGATTCTGGAAAGGCGCAAGTCCGAAACAAGGTGCTCGCAGGGCGATTCTATTCCAGTGTCGAACAAATCGACATCCATTATATGCAACACCATCGAGGCCAGATCAGCCTCGTCTATTCTTATGTCCCTCGGGGGGTCTCCTGCGCATCTAGATGGACGCCTTACCTCTAGGTTCATACGGCAAAAGCAAGGCCAAGAAACCCGCAATGATGATCATGCCGCCCGCAATGTATACGGGCACCGCCGTCGCGAGATTCGCGTACAACGCAATGACGGGCGCCTGTTGGTTTCGCAGTTGCCCAACCCCCAAAATCGTCGGTGAACTAGACACACGGGAAAACGTATACACGTACCATCACGCCAAACACGCGGGCAGCGGTGGCCGTCAGACCGTTGCCTGTCCCACGATCCTTGGCGGGGAATATCTCTGGAGAAATGGCATAGAGCACGCCGTACATCATCTAATCACCTCCGTGTAAGCCGGGTTGTTGTGGACGACAAGATCTACGCACGTTACTGGAACACACGTAGCCACAGTTCCACCCCAGGAGTTGGTTCGACGTCCTGGATGTGGTGCTCGCGTAGAGAAACACGCCAGTGAGCCCTTGTTTCCGCGGAAGTCGTTGAGTGGTGAAAATGCGTGAGATACGAGGGAGACCCACCAGAGGAAATCGCGAGGCTGCCTTTGCGTCCAATGTACGGGGCTTCGACGGCCCATCCTGCAATGAAGGCGGCGGGGACACCAATTGTGCTCAGGATCACTTGCTGTTGTCATGAGGTTGTGAGTGCAAGCCAATAAGCATGGGCATAGAACGCGTACGTTGCGATAGGTGATGTAAAGGGATCCGTCTCCGAATGCGGCACCACGAGTAGATAACCTTCACAGAGGGTCAGCTGCGTGGGGTGATACCTGCACCTCCGCTCACAAGTAGGGCAAAAAGCTATTATACAGCGTCGAAGCAAGACCGATAATCCCTTGAGTGAAAAAACGATTCATCATGACCTCTTGGAACCATCAAGGGAGCGTGCACCATACCCCAAAGAGCGATCAATAGGCTGGTGGACCAGGCCATCTTTGGAGTCGCGAACAACGCCTTGATATGCCCCGCACCGTACTTAGAGTCCTTAGACAGAATGTCACGCCGCGTTCTCGACGGGGACGCATCCCGGCTCCGTCCTGGCGCCTCCAGCTCTTCGACAGTGAGAGTCGTTGCCTTACCGTTGTATTCGGCCAATTTGTGGATGACGCCAACTGCTTCTGCGTCCTTGCCGATGCCGGAGAGAAAGCGTGGACTTTCGAGAAGGGTGAAGACAAAGAAACGAAGGCCCCAAAGGAAGAGGGTGAGCCCGCCAAGCGCGAAGAAAAGGTATCTCCACCCCATATTGTAGGACCTTTCGCAGTTCTCGGGGGTGGCACAAGAAAAGTTGGCGATCAGGGGCCACGCGATCTACAAGACGTGTTGTTGGATCGGAGCGAAAGAGATGATGATCTTCTCGACACTTACGAGACTACAAAGAAGCTGTCCCAGGCACCACCAGATGGAGAGTATCGTCAGAAGGTATTGATGAGATCCAGGGACGAAATCTAGCGGAAGAAGATCGAACGAGCGGTCTGGGAATGGAGAAGACGTGATAGTCACCTAAGAAGACAGCCGAATCCACGGGCATGTTACCTCCAGTAGAGTTCAATGCATGATTCGTCGTGAAACTTGACAAACGTACCACCGACACCGACACCGGCGACGGTAATCAAGGAGGCCAAAGCGATGAAGTCGGGTGAGCCACCAGCGGCCAAGCCGAAAACACCTGCGATCAGAAGTGTCAAGTTGAAAGACCACCTACAAAACGAGGACTTCTCGGTTACACATATTCAGATGACAGACGTCAAACAGACCTTCGACCCCAGATGTCACATCCGAGGCTCCAAAAGATGGCTCCCACGAGGAGACCAATGTTCAATGCCAAAGACAAAAACGGGCTGTTGAAATGGAACTCGTAGACTACAGGCGTGAGAACCAGCCCGCTCGAAAGCTGGCAAAATATAATTCAAACTTTGGATAATCGTTCTTCCCAGGTGTACTTACAGGCCAGACGCTATCGCTGTGAACCAATGCGTAAGCATCAACCTCCGATGGTGGGGAGAAACAAGGACCTACGCGAACCACCCGAAGCCAGCGACGACAAAAAGATACCACTATGATAGCGGTAGCATGACTGACAGTTACGGGGGTATACAATGTTAAACGTCCATCCTCCACCATACCTGATATTTGCCCATCCCGATCTCTTGTATGTAATGATTCAAAATGCGAGCTTTTGCCTGATACACTGGATCATTGTACCCGTCTTCGTAAAGGTCGATCGCAACTCTGGAGGAGTTTGTCGCTTTACGCTCGAGCAATCCACGTTCACTTGTAGGTGATTTGCCTGCTGTAGGTATCTCGATGCGCGGCGGAGGACTGCTCGACATCTTCAGTGGAATCGCTCAGAAGGTGTTGGGTGGAAAAGCGGTGGAAAGTAGGCCTGAAACGTCATGAAAGGGCGGAGAAAAGGCGCACCCGGTTGGTCGGGCGGGCACCATACCAAGTTGGAATACCGTGACATGTATGACCCCTGTTCTTTCTATCGTTACTTGGTGTAACAGAGGAGTCGTGCTGACCCGCTGAACAGAATGGGATCGTCAATGAGCACGAACATTGCAATTTCTGTTTCGTTGTACCAATCCTCGTGCACTGTCCGAATCCTGGTATGGATCAAATGAACTTGGAAATGATTTCCAAAAGGAAACAAATGACTGTACTAAAGTTGACCTGGTGTGAAAACATGGCCTTCGGAAGATAAGGAGGCATGAAGCTTGAAGCATTATTGAAGCAAAAGCTAGCACTAACGAGAAAGCTTTTGTTCGAGAGCATAACTATGGGAGAAACACACAAAAAAACGCAACACGTAAAACATTATCATTCTCTAATCCGATACTCTAGGTTCGATTCGAATACAAATACAGAATCAGAAGGGAAACAGCGCACCATCGTCCACTATCCGCTCAGCTTTTTTCCCCTGCAGGTTCTGTCGACCGCCCTCTTCTCCGTTTCACATCCCAGTTGTACATTCTTGCAGTGTTCACTTCCATTACCGTGAGTTGTTCACGAAGGAACTCCAGATCCTCTATAGTCGCCTTCAAACTTGTTTCGGCGGTACCAAGTTTGGATCGTAGCAGCGATATGGCTGCAGGAAGTCTGTACGATAACATAACATTTGCCTGCAGGAACGCAATCAACAGGAATTGGGGAAGATGAAGACTGAAGAAGCCTACCCCTAGCCAGAGATAAACGGTGTCGGTGTCTTCGAGTTGTGCCTCTGCGTAAAGCGTGTCATTCAACTCAAACGTAGTGGTCAAGGGTTTCTTCGCGACCTCTTCCTCGATGTCATCATCATCCTCATCAAGCTCATCTGTACCATCGTCTGTCTTTTGTTTTTCCTCCTAGAGACAGCCCATGAGCCTGCCGATTCGACGAGACGGTCTACTTACGCGTATCTCTTGCAAAAACTCGACCATGTGGAGTGTTTTCTTGATGTCTGGTATTTTATCTTCGAGGCCTTTTCGGCGTTGTGTCAAATTTGCGTCCATGTAGCGATATTTCCTGTACTTTTATCGATTCAAGAATGTTATGCCAGAATGCAGCAAAGAAACGAACGCGATCGCGTCTTGGAAACCCTTGAGGGGTCCCTCGACGTCACCGTCAGGACCGCCGATGTATTCCTCGACATTGACCTGGAAAGTCGGGTGATGGTATCGATGTCTCCACGAAATAAATGTTCACTCACGATGAACGGTGCCTTTGGTATTCCCCGAGGGTTTTTCTCTTGGCCAAATATCGATGCAGAGGCCATCACGCTGCTCGGTGTGCACCTCAGATTGGATACGCGAGAAATCACCGTGCGGCATGTTCCGATCGGAGTTGGTGACTTGATCATTTTCTATTCCACCTTTGCACTCGACGTCCATGTCTCGCCTCATTGTAAAGAATCTCCCTCTCAACCTAACCCAAGAACGTCTCCGAAAACATTTTGAGCGAAGAGATGCACCACCTGGAACTATTACTGATATCAAAATCGCCCATAAATTAGATGGCACATCTCGACGATTTGCCTTCGTTGGTTTCAAGACCGACAAGGAGGCGGCTGCCGCGAGGGACTGGTTCGACCGTACTTTCATCGACTCGGCGCGACTAAGTGTTACAATCGTAGAGGTGTGAAGTATTCAGTCTTTTTTTCAAGTGTGGCGATAATGATTTAAACAGGGGACCAAGGATGCGCCAACACCTCGTCCAAACAAACGCCGCCGACTCGCCGACGAGGACGACAGTAGCAACAAACCAGCTCAATCTCCCATACTGGGCGACTCCGTGAAGGAAACCATTCAACGGACATCGCGTCTCTTCCTCCGTAATTTGACGTTCTCATGTACTGACAATGATCTCCTCGCCCTCTTTCAACCATTTGGAGAAATTGCGCAGGTGAGTGTTTGTGGGCATTTCTCATGGACACATCGTCTACGATGAAAAAATAAATAGGGACATCAGATTCTCAAGGAATATGATGATCCTCAGGGAAATAATTAATAGATAGTTAATCTGACTTTGCATCATCAACCCAACTCGTAGTGGCCGCGTGCTGACTTAATTTTCTCTAGGTAAGACATCTACCCTGTTCTTGTACGATGGAATACTGTGTAGGGACATCAGGTCCATTAGATATTCTTCTGAAATTTTATTCAGCGTGCAGTTCCTATTCAATGCTCACTTGTTGGCAGGTTCACATTCCGCTTGATCCAGTATCCAGACAATCCAAAGGGCTTGCATATGTGACTTTCGTACAGCCTTCTTCTGCCTTGGCCGCTTATGAAGGACTCGACAAGAAATCTTTTCAAGGGCGATTATTACACATTTTACCAGCCCTGGACCGTAAAGGCATACCCGAGGCATCAGATACAGGTGACGGGAAAGTATCGATCAAAGGCGGGCGCAGAGCAAAGCGTAAAGCGACCGCGGGGCGCGAGTTTAATTGGAGCATGCTGTACATGAATGTTCGTCAAGCCAATGTCCCGTCGTGCTCCCTTTCATGTAGCCTAATATATTTCGTTGCACCTAGTCCGATGCTGTGGTCTCTTCGATTGCGGATCGTCTCAGTATACGAAAGGCGGACATCTTGAATCCCGAGTCTAGCAACGCGGCCGTGAAACTCGCACTGGCTGAGACGCATGTCATTCAGGAGACGAAATCATATCTTGAGTCACAGGGTGTCATCCTTTCGTCTTTCTCCTCTCGAGGACGCTCGGATACAATCATTCTTGTCAAGAACATACCGTATGGGACGTCCTCGGATCAGATTCGTGAGCTGTTTGAGGTGCATGGCAAGCTAAGCAGGGTCATTGTGCCACCTGCGGGAACGATGGCAGTAGTGGAGTTTGAACATGCTGTCGAGGCTGGCAAAGCTTTCCTTGCGGTTGCTTATCGGCGTCTAGGAAATTCTGTCATATACTTGGAGAAAGGACCTCTCGGAATGTTCCAAGATGTGTCCGAAGACACGGAATCGCCTGTTACCACAGTCGCATCTGGATTTAAACCACTCACCATCGCTGAACAGGAAACACCGGACTCGGAGGGCGATGAAAAAGTATCTCTATCCGCGGGCTCAACGCTTTTCGTCAAGAACCTGGCTTTCAGTACGACAACCGAAGGGTTTAAACAAGTCTTTAGGAACCTCCCTGATTTCGCATTTGCACGAGTTCAAACCAAGCCAGATCCGAAGCGACCTGCCGTGCCTGGTAATGAGGCTCCTAGGCTCAGCATGGGGTACGGATTCGTTGGGTTTAAGACGGTCGAAGGTGCCAAGAAAGCACTTAAAGGCATGCAAGGGTTTACACTTGATGGTCACGCACTGCACGTCAAGTTCGCTGGACGCGGGACCGAGGAAGACGAATCCAAGGACAGTGTGACTGCCAAGTCTCGAACGACCAAGATGATTGTCAAGAATGTCCCATTCGAAGCGACGAAGAGAGACATCAGAGAACTGTTTGGGTACGTTTTCCCGCCTGTGTTTGTAGTGTGGTACTCGAACGTCCCCAAAGCGCACACGGTCAACTCAAGTCTGTTCGTCTACCGAAGCGGTTCGATGCCCGGTCGCGCGGATTTGCGTTCCTCGAATTCGTCACACGACATGAAGCTGAGAATGCCTACGCTGCGCTTCGGCACACACACTTGCTCGGACGGCATCTTGTCCTGGAATGGGCCGAGGAGGCAGAGCAGGACCTGGATGCTCTACGGCAGAAAGCGGGTGTCGGGTATGGTGGCGGAGGTACACTACCAGGCAGAAGGAGGAAATTCAATATGGATGACCCCGGGGATGGGGAGGCTGAAGAGGCGGACTAGTCCAACACCATAGGGGTTGTTTGCACATGGTGATTGCAGTAGATATAAGGTGTGGATGAATCATCTGGGTGTGTCTCTGAATGTGTGACTCATGGCATGCATCGAAGAAAAGTTGAATAAGGGGTACTAGTAGTTGGTTTGATAGGTGCGATCTTGACAATGGATTTGGGTGTATCTCTGGTACTGTGTGCTATTGATCAATTCCGTGCACAACTTGAGGATGTCATCCATGCTCTCAAGTTGTTTCCTCGCTCACTGTATCCCTTTCCGTCGACGGTGGCGGGAATTAAAGCGAATGGGTGAGCGTCGTTTGTTCATATGAATGCTTCGCTGGCAGAGTCCAGCCTCCACTTCCTGACTTGTAATTTGATATGGATATGTCACAAACGAGACCCGGCACTTAGCCGCAGACTCGCCATTTCCTTGGCAACATACCTTTACCATCTGCTCAAGCACGATCTCCCACTAACATGACATCCGTCCTTGACCCCACCACGATTGGCAGACCCAAACGCCCCCGTAGACCTGTCAGATCTCTCACGGGTTCGTCTAAGGATATTATTGACAGCACGGCGAGCATATGTAACTTTGGCTTTGTTTCAGTTTACTTCCCAGAGGAAGACGAATCTGGAAAAGAGAAATGGCCCAGAGGTGAGGAGCAAGTGTGGAAGGATGGATATCGGCACCTCGATACCAGTGAGTGATTGGGAAAATCCCGCCAACATTCAGTCGTCGTTGGTCCTCATTTCATCAAGACGTCCGATCTATCACGAGGTCCTTTGTGAACCACGTTCAGACTTCGCTGGCACGCCAAGTTTACAGTCTCGATGACTTAGGTGCTTATCAGGCAACTGCGCTTTCCGTCCGTGACAACCTACTCGTACGTGCCCCATCATGACGAGCTGAGTCCCGGTTTCTCAAACAATATTGTCCCAGATCAATTGGAATGACACACAATTGCACATGAACCGCAAAGGGGGGAAACGTGCTTATTATCTCTCCCTCGAATTTCTGATGGGTCGGGCCCTCGACAATGCGCTCCTCAATCTCAGGCTTAAAGACAAGTTCGAGCTTGGTGTCAACAAACTCGGGTTCAATCTCGAAGACCTCCTGGCCCAAGAGCGAGACGCTGGCTTGGGAAATGGTGGCCTAGGGCGTCTTGCGGCATGTTATCTCGATTCATCAGCCTCGCAAGAACTTCCAGTTTGGGGATATGGGCTTCGCTACAAATACGGCATCTTTCAGCAGCTTATCTCTCCTGATGGACAACAACTTGAAGCACCTGATCCTTGGCTTGAGAACTCGAACCCCTGGGAACTGCCTCGCATCGATGTCACGTACGAGATCCGCTTTCACGGAGTAGCAGACAGGTATCATGATGGCAGTGGGCGTGGTGTATGGCACGGAGGCCAGGAAGTGTTGGCAGTTGCATACGACGTCATGATTCCAGGTTATGAAACCAGGAATACCAACAATCTTCGTCTTTGGGAGAGCAAACCCAAGCGAGGTTTTGACTTGGATAGTTTTAATGGTGAGAGCGCCCAACAATTGTAAAAGCCCGTCACCTGAAACGTTGGACTTAGCTGGGGATTATGAGCGTGCGGTCGAGTCCTCGAACAGTGCTGCTGCAATCACCTCTGTGCTTTATCCCAATGACCACACAACTTGTGAGCGGTCTATTTCACCCAGATGATCGTCTACTCACGCTGTTGGTTGACAGTTGGAAAGGAGTTGCGCCTTAAACAACAGTATTTTTGGACTGCAGCGAGCCTCGCAGATATCTTAAGGCGGTTCAAGAACCTTGACAAACCGATCACTCAATTATCCGATTGTGAGTTGGTGGGAGGCATGTTTCTCAAATCGACTCAAAAATTATCAGATGTTGCTATACAGCTCAATGACGTCAGTGCACTGTGAGGAATTGTGTTGCAATTTTGTCTCAACTCGTTGCGCAGACTCACCCCACGTTGGCCATCCCTGAACTAATGCGTGTTTTGCTTGATGAGGAAGACTTGCCCTGGGACACCGCGTGGAAGATCGTCACGGAGACGTTCTTCTTCACTAATCATACCGTACTGCCTGTCAGTCGTTTTGTTCCTTGATACTCCTCGCTTTCACAGGGACTTGTTCTAGGAAGCATTGGAGAAATGGCCCGTTCCTCTGATGGAGGATCTTCTGCCCCGGTTTGTTGTCGGTCTCTCGTCCAAAATAATCATTTAACCAGCTTCTAGACACTTGCAGATCATTTACGATATTGTCAGTCCGTGTTTTTTGAGATGAGAATGTTACTAACTCCACTCCCGTGATCACAGAACTTGTGAGTTAAATTTCATAATTCCTTCGAGCTGAACAACAACGCAATATGGTGGGTTTCAAAGGTTATTCTTGCAATGTAAGTGGTGTTGGCCTCACCAGCCTCAGGCTAATGGTCACAATAGCCGTCGAACAGATGTTCCCTGGCGACCGCGACCGGTTGGCAAGGATGTCTCTGATTGAAGGCGAGTGTTGTCAGTCTCCATTCGTGAAGTGCTTAACTGTGGCTTCTTAGAGGGTTTCCCGAAAAATATACGCATGGCGCATCTAGCATGCATTGGTGTGTGATATTTTAGACAGAATGAGATTCTGACACATCATCATTCAAACAGGAAGCCGGAAAGTTAACGGCGTTGCTGAGGTATGCTTTGTGTTTTAACCTCGGTGCACGTAGTCGGTATGACGCAACTCCTTAGTTGCACAGTGAGTTGGTGAGGACTACGATTCTGAAAGACTTTGTGGAGTACTTTGGTGTCAGCAAGTACGTTCTTTTACACTCCTTGCAACTTGTCATCTGATGCCATGCAAGGTTCGGAAATGTCACCAATGGCGGTAAGTGTCTTGACGGATCCCGGAGACATCTCGATGACGACCCTTTTTCAAAGTCACTCCGCGGCGCTGGCTTGATCAAGTGAGTCTCGTCGCCATCAGAAGCAAGGACAGAACTGACGTCGTCCGTTAGTGTAACCCAAGGCTGAGTGAACTAATTACCCACACTCTCAAGGTTCCGAAAAGTGCATGGTTGAAGGATTTGTGGAAACTCGAGGGGTTGTTGGACCATGTGGAAGATGAAAATTTCCAGGAAGCATGGGCTTTCGTGAAGCAGGCTAACAAGGAGAGATTGGCCCATTATATCCAAACAACTCTGGGCCTGAGAATCAATACGAACGCGCTATTCGACGTCCAGATAAAGGTGAGACATCATTCTCAGTCTTATCAGCTAGGCTAACTGGATGCTGTGGTACAGAGGTTGCATGAGTACAAGGTACGTCGTCGCAGAGGGGGATATCTGACATTGAGTTAATATCGTGTTGTAGCGTCAAACGCTCAACATTCTTGGTGTTATTCATGTAGGTTGGAAAGCACATAATCCCTGGATTTGTTGGGTCTTATATTTCTTCCAGCGTTACTTAAGATTGAAGGCGATGGAGCCGGAAGAAAGGAAGAAAATCACCCCACGGAACGTCTTCTTTGCTGGAAAAGCCGCCCCAGGCTGTAGGTCCCCCCGTCCACCTAACTTTGCCGCGTGCTGACACGATAACCACAAGATTACATCGCCAAACTGGTATACATTCTTCTCCTCTGATCGTGTACCCAAGTCGCTGAACTATCTTTCAGACCATTCGCCTCATTGTGAATGTCGCTCGCGTGATCAACGCCGATCCGGACACACAGGACTACCTTCGCCTCTTCTTCCTTCCCGACTATTCCGTGACCTTGGCTGAAGTGCTGATACCCGCGTCGGACATCAGTCAACACATCTCGACCGCCGGTACGGAGGCCTCTGGTACGTCCAACATGAAGTTCTGCTTGAACGGCGGTCTTCTCCTCGGCACGGTCGACGGCGCGAACATTGAGATCGCCGAGGAGATCGGGTCCAGCAACGTCTGTGAGTGGTGTCCCCCCCCCCTCCCCCCTTTTTTTTTTGCGTCTCATACCAGCCGAGACCATTTCCGCCTGACTTGTTGTCATCCAGTCTTTTTTGGAAACTTGACGCCCGACGTGGAAGACTTGCGGTACCAGCACATGTACCACCCCGTGCCGGTGGCAGAAAAATCACCCGCGCTCGCACACGTGTTGGACATGATCTCGGGAGGGCTTTTTGGTAACGAAGGCGTTTACGAGCCGTACGTTTTTTTTTATTTTTTTATTTTATTTTATCGAACCCCCGCACGTCCTCCCTGCCTCGACGGGGACGCGTCTCACGCAATTTGGGATTTGTCAGGTTGTTGAACACCATCCGGCAAGGAGATTACTACCTGCTCACCGAAGATTTCGATTCTTGTACGTCAAGTGTTTCGTGGGCTTTTCCTCGCGTACCGATGTCGGTCCGTTTTGACAGACATCGAGGCGCTGCGCATGGTAGACGAAGCTTACAACGACCGTACTGGGTGGATCAAGAAGAGCATCAGAACGACCGCCAAGGTGTGTCAACCCGATCGATTGCATGGACGTTTCAGGGGTATCCAAACCACACAACAGATGGGTAAATTCAGCTCCGATCGTGCTATCCAAGACTACGCACAAGAGTACTGGAACGTGGAAAGCACCAAGGTAGAATAGACAAACGAAAGATGGGACGAGAATATCATAGTTGGCGTTCGAATCAAACTCCAGTCAGTATAGGTACAAGAACCCCCGAGAATAAGGTAATCTCCTAGCGATGCGCATGTGTTGGAAAAGTTGAGAGTAGGAAAAGGAATGTGAGTGCATGGGACCGAGATAAGGAACGAGACTTTGAGAAATGCAACACAAGATAAAGAAATTGATAAAAAAAATTGAAGACTGATAAGGGTGAAATTGCCTCTGTTTGGCTGGAGAACGAGGACTGACAGTTGGTCGTGAACCTCTTCCACGCCCGGCTGGCTCGTGCATACAGACGTCGATTTCGGCTGACACGGATCCATGAGCGAAGTGACTCACGAACTTCGTCAGCACTTACATCTCACGGGCTACTCATCCATTCTGCTTGTCTCGTCGATCTCAACTGCGGGCGCTACCGTTGTCATTTCATTAAGCATGTCTCGTATCGTGTATATCCATCGGACTTACCTTCCGGTTGACTTGCCACAATTGTGTCAACAGTTCCCGGTCCGCCAGCATCCACGACGGCCTGGGCGTCACCGACTGTATCAACCCTAGGATGTACGGCTCGAGGCTCTAGTTGCGCTTCCACCTCGGTTAAACCAACCCCGGGCACAACGATACAAGGCTTCGCGGCTTCATGGGCGGACTGAGGTGCAAACTCACTTGATGGCTCCTCAATATCTATGGGAAATTGCACATCTCGGGTGACGGGCATGACAATGGGTGTAACGGCAGCACGCGCGCTTGCAGATAGAACTACATCTTCTTCGACGAGAACCTGTGCTTCATCAACGACGGGCTCGCTCGCCTCAACGACAACCCCCATAGTGTCCTCGACCGGCGCGCTTTCTGGAGTAAAACTCTGTGCTTCTGCATCTTCAGTGGGGACATCGGGGGTCGGTTGGGATGCCGCCTTACGAGCGATAATCTCATCTGTCGTAGCTAACGCGGCGATTGCAGCTTCTCCAAAGGATTCGGTCGACAGCGCTACTACGGGCTCTGTATCGGCGAACCGAGTTGGTAGCTCTGCTGCAATGTGTACATCTTCAGCCAGAGCGATAGAGTCAATGGGCGGAGCCTTGGCCCCGGTGTGAGGTTCGGGTGCCTTGTCTTCTACCGCCTCAGATTCGGGGGCAACCGCTAGAGCAGCCTCGACAGACTCGCACGCAGCGGCGACCTCTGGCCCAGGAGTGTCATCGACCAACGCAGTATTTTCTGGAACAGGTGTAAGCGCTCCCGTATCTTGAGTCTCGGCGGAACGAGCTGCAGAACTAAAGCCTCCCGGTACAGTCTGAGCCCCCACCGCAGCATGAGTGACGTCTTGCGTGGCGGAAACGTAAGCCTCGACCTCAGGGACTTCGCCCAACGGCGCCCCTACGAGAGATTGTCGTTCTTCGGTTGCGAGTTCAGGTGACTGGCCCGCGGGGGGCTCGGTTCCAATAGCCGCAAGCTGAGCGCTGGCGCCAACGGCAGGGACAGTCTCAACGGATCCAGGTTCATTCAAAGGGTGAGTGGCAGACTCCTCTTCTGCTATCAAAGTGGCCTGCGACTCCGCGGCCACGAGCGAAAGGGCTGCATCATCGAAGGCTTCGGGCTCAGCGGCGGGGTTCTGAGCAACCCCAGCACGCCCATAAGCGTCAACAGAAACCTCTGGGCCAGGAGTCTCCTCAACCAACACAACGAATTCCCCCGGGGCGGGGGTAGGGATTTCCACAAGTTCGGCAACTTCCGCAACTTCTTCGTCCGCATCAACCACGGCAGTGACCGAGTCTGGTTCCGGATGAGCTCCCGTCTCAGTGACAAAAAGCTTGTCCTGGACATCGGGTGCAGATACTGGGGGATCATCATCTATCACATCCTGACCGACTGATTCTACGGTAGATGCCGCTACAAATGCAACGGGAACTTGCCGCGATGGTTGCATTATATGTGGTTCTTCGGCAATGTGCTCAGGGGCTTCGTCATTGACGGGAGCTGAAGACGTAGCAACATGTTCCGAGACTTCCCGAGAACCATCGGCAAGGTTGACCTGGGCCGCATTGGACAGCTCGCCTGTGAATTCGGCGGGGAGAGGCTCATCGCCATCCATTGGTTGCGCGACAAGCCGGTCCTCGCATTCGACCGTAACACCTTGCCGAAATTGTTCTGCTTGAATCTGTACTTCTTCAGTGACGGGGCTTTCCGCAATGGGCGGAAGCTCTGCAGGGAGGCCTGTATCCTGTGTCGACCGTAATTCAAACGTGCCCGCTGCCAGCGGAGCAATCCTTGTGACTGGGTCGGCCGCATTAACCTTTGCGTTAACGACATCAACAGTCAGCGCTAGCGGTGAACCTTGTTCGACAGAAACAGCCTCTGCTGTCCTGACAGACGGACGTGACAGTACGGAAAAACCATCGTGCCCCCCAGATTGTGGGGTATGCTCAACTGAGGGTGTCTTCGGCACTACCTGAACGGGGTCAGAATCCTCCACGGAGGAGTCAATATTTGGACCTGCATATTCCAATACAATACGTTCTTACCTTGAGCACGGGTACTAGATGTGTGGGCGAAATGCCAGCAATAGGCACGGTGAAGATCTCGTCTACTTCCAGCTGATCGGCAATGTTGGCTGTTGCGCTAGTGGTGACAGCAGCTCCGACTGCATTCTCATCGAAATGATGATCTGCCTTGATTGGAGGGACAGGCGGGATCGTAGGCTCTTCCTCAACAAGGACCTCTCCGAGTTCTCCCACGATTGGAGTCTTACCACCTGACTTCTTGGGGTCCAAGTCAGTAACCGATTTGCTGAAGACACTGAGACGTTTCCGAGCAGATGAGAACATCGAGTTGATACGGAAACTCGAGATATCAGATCTGAAAGACGGACGGGGTGAACGACCTCGGTGTCCATCTGGAGATGGAACGCGGGGACGTTGGGGTTGCTGGTGACTGTATGTTTGTTCGATAACAAGCCAGCGGATTGGCTGTTCAGCACCGGGTATATCCTTGAGGCCACAGATAACGAACGCAGGCCAATTGGCGGAGATAGGATCGACGATAGCGTCACTCCAGAAGTCAATGAAGGCCTCGTCGATTTGTATCACATGTACTGAGGAAAGTTTGGTCTCGATAATGGATGGTTCGGATTTGGACTGGGATGACAGTGGGGTGTCCAGAGGCTCGTGGTCTTCAGAACGTCGTCTGCGAGTGAGCGACTTGCCACGGTGGCGACTAGACTTGCGTGAAATTCGGGGTTGAGTTATCTCGATATCGTCGTCCTGGTCCAAAATAGCAGCTAGAGGCTGCGTAGTTGGGATTTCACCAAACCCACTCAGGGAAAACTGCGCCCAATCTGTAATCACAGGCGAAGACGGTGAAGTAGGGGATGTAGGTGTAGATCCGTTGTTTGCGTTTGAACTCGGAGTGGTGCGCTCGCGGTCCTTGGTGAATGAAGAGGAACATTTGCGAGACACGCCTTTGGTGATTGGCGATGGAAAAAATATGGGCGATGTCGGAGCATTGTTATCAGCAGGGATCAAGGACAACAATTGAACGGTGTCGTCGACGAAGATGCGAGTGAACTGAAGTCCTTCTGAATCGGATGACGTCGCCTCTTCCGAAGCTGTGGTCTTTAGGGTACTCCATAACGCTACATGCTCGTCCCCGGAAGGGTTTTCAATAGGAAGTTGGAAGGCTTCGAGGAGGAGCTGGATCGGGTGCTGCTTTGGTTGTTCCGCACCATGCGTCAGGAGAGTCTCGACGCGGACGAAAAGAGCGTCATATTGATGGGTAGAAAAGCGGGGTCGTGACAGAAGCTCATCTTCCGTGGCGAGAGAACCTTTGTTGTATGGGTAATAGTTGACCAGTTCCTGAAGCCGTGTAGGTAAACGCTGCCCCAGAGATTCCTCCCTGCAAAATTATCAGTCAAGATAAGATCAACACGGTATCCAGGCTCACCTCAAGCGGGCAAGAAATAGATGTTCCAGAATGCGGCCAGCACGCTCCCATCGAGCATAAAACCGGTTCCAATCATCAGACGGTTCACCTCGAGTAGCTACGAGAAGCCAAAAACCCAAAAACTTTGAGAGTTTGCTACCAGAAATACTGTTCAGCTCTGCATGGGACGCGAGAGACGATACTAGAGTGAGCGTCGCGGTCAGCAACTCAATGTGGGATGTAGGCAACTGAGGCAATAATAGATCGGAGAACCCTTTGGGAGGATACGACGCATTACGCTCTGCATGGAAGAAAGCATTGTACCATGCCCATTCGTCGCTGTCTTTACCGAAATGACCATTCTCAAGCGAGAGATGACGGAGGCCCCATCGAAGAACGGCAGCGACGTCGTGGGGTGAACGCGTATAATGCAGCTCGTTTTCGAAAGCTGACGTGGGGGCAGTGGGTGTTGGAGAGAGTGTGGTTATTCGGCTTTGAGGCGTCAAGGAGCGGATGAAAAGGGAAATGAGTTTGCGTTGGACATCAGGAGATGCAGAGCACCAATGCGGATGCATGATTCCAAGAGTCTCCAAGCCTGATTTGGCGATATGAGTGAAGAACCAACGCAGATCGACACAAAAGCATACCACGCTCAGTAATGGCCTGTGCGCACGCCCGGATGAGAATGAGAGCTTCCAAAGGATTGAGACGTTTCGTGGCGATGACAGCATCGTCGAGGATCGTCTGCGAGTCGGGATCTGCTTCGAAGACGACACTAAGGGCACGCGAATCCAAGTTTTCTTTGAGACTAGGGAGGCGTAGCGTCAAGGTGGGGGCAGTCTCTGGATGCTTCTGGGCAGGCTTCTGAGAAGCCGCACGAGATTTAGGCATGAAAAATGAGAATCCTACGTCGCGGTCTGGTTCTCTGGTTGACTGAGCTTCGGCGAAGGTGGTAGCAGATGGAGAAAGGACAGGTGGGATCGCTTCGTACTTGCCATCCAGCAAGGTGCTATCGGAAGCCTCGCGCGTCGGACGCGCTGCATCCTTGTCGTCATTCTTCTTGTAACCGAAGACCTTGTTCAGAAATGAAGGCATGGCGTAACGAGCACGCCCCCAAGGACGCGTGGATCAGTGGTGACAGGCCGAATCTGAAATAGAATGGCCTAGGTTGAGATTAGCAATCGACACGCACATAGCCACGTTAAATGCATACGACGAATGTCGAGCAGCCTATCTGCGCTGTGGACGACGACGACGACCAGAACGGTGGAACGAAAGGAGAAAATAAACGTGTTTGGGGAAGCGAGAACGAGCGACCACCGTGGGAATTTACCTGACCGAATCCCGCCATTTTTTTCCAAGTCAATTTGGACTACAGCTAGAGGGTCATGTTGAGAGAGAGAGTATGTACACTTGAGGCCATTTTCAAAGTTCCCGGGCCTTGATGCGCCCTATCTGTGTGTTCACATACATACTTAGCGTTCACCGTGCCCATGACCTCAAAATGTGATCAGGCACGCCTGGGGCTGTACCAAAACTGTTGAACAGCCCAGTAGATGCCGCGCGGTCAGCGCTTACCTCCTACGCGATAACCCACGTCGCATTCCTTCGCATTTACCACAAGGGTCAACACGATGTCCTCCTACGACCAAAACTTGCTCGATGAAGCACCTAGGGCGACTCGCGCACAGTTGCAGGTGAGCGGCGAACACAGCCTCGCGCCGTCTTATACCAACTCGGACTGACGCTCACTGGTTCTCTTGATCCCATGTAGGAAGGATACAATGTTGACCTCCTCGAACAACCACCTCGACGCACACCTTCCGTGCGCAACCCACCTCCGCAAATACCCAACCCAACCCCAGTGACCGTACCTTTGACGCCGGGGATCGCAGAGGCTGGTTCCGGAGAAAAGTTTGGTTCTCCCACACATATCCCCGCAGCACCAACGTCCCGAACATCCTTTTGGCGCAGCCGTAACGGCATCATCACCATTGTCGTCATCGTGCTCATCGTTATCGGCGCCGTTGTGGGTGGAGCAGTGGGGGGAACAGTTAAGAGTGGCAATAACAACGTGGACACGACTGGAACCGGCACCTCTAACTCTTCCAGTGTAACAACCAGTTCAACGAGCACGCCTACTCAGGGCATCGGCGCAGGAAACAGCAGGCCTGCGGGATTCAGTTCAGTTAATCCCACCTCGACGGCAAGCCAGGACAACATCCAGAATGGTACTCCATCGACTGTAGTGCCCGCGCCATAGGCGAGGAAAGGGGGGATGTTGAGCATGATATCATAATCTATTGACTTTATCCCTTACTTTGTTGCTGTATATATGATCATCGGATTCATTCAAGCATGCGGTTCCGTTCAAAGCCTGCGACGGACCACGTCTACCCCTATCGACTATCCAACGTCCAAGATACATGAGCGGTGATTCAGACTGTGGTAAACCTACTGTACAAGAATGAGAACCATACGTGCGACCTACAACTACGCTAGCGGGAAGACCAACGCGCGCGCTCAAACTTACCGAAACCACCCCTTGGGTTCGACGACGTCGTCCTCATCTTTAACCTCGCCATCTCTGCGCTGTCTAAGCGCCTCCAGCATCTTCGCAACACCATCCACGTCGCCAATACTCGCCCGTCCACCATTCCAATCGACCACCATCGGCCACTTGAGCGCATTCGGATTCTGCGCGCCGAGCTCCGCGACGTCTACAGCGCTCTCAGGCTGCTCTTCCAACCCTGGTGCGGAGGGATGCGAAGACAAGAACGTGGTGTACGACGGCGTGGCTGCATGGACGTCCTTGGGAGTCACATACGAGAGAATCGTCCGCAGTTGATCGGGCGTGGGCGGCTTGGACTCGATGACTTCAAAGTTGAATTCGAGAGGGGGCGCATTGGGTTTGGTAGGCGGATATGGTGCGGAGAGGGATGCACGTAGCATTGCGAGAGCCTTTACGGAAGGGGGAGAGGAAGGATGGTGACTGTGGGCGTCAATTGCCGTCGCATCAGCACGATCATCGGCGACAATTTACAGTGCAGTACTACGGACAAGATGGATATTTGCGGCTGTATGTCATGTCATTAAAAAAAAAAAGAACAAAAAAACTTTGGGCTGTATGAGGTAACGACGTACCAAACGTCTCGAAAATGCAGAGAACATGTCGACAATTTTTTGTTGCTCGCACCCGGGCCAGAAACTTCATCATGATTATGTAATCGGAAATGGAACAACCGGCGGCGGTGACACACACGAAGTTCTCTCTCAATTTTGCTAAGAGTGCTCGCAATTCTCCCGTAAGCGCATCGAAGAGAAGGTACGGTCGTCACCCCTTTACATACTTTGATCTGTGCACGCGACAGCCGCATGGCCAAGGTTCAGGTGCAAGCGAACCACCCTGTGCGATGATCGGTACACCCCAAACAAGCAAGTCTTGTAGTTGGACGGGTCCATCACATAACAAGCCTGTTCTTCTCCCGAAGCTCACGCAAATGTGTGCAGCCGTTGGGGTCGTGTAAGGTTCGTGATCGCACTCCGAAATGAGTACTTGGATAAAGGACCGTATGTCACGACCCTACTGGCCCTGCTAATCCTTAATTGGGTGTACGGGGCAGCACGGGAACTCGTCCTCAACCTCCTCCGGGCGTGCGCGCAACAACAGCCCCCGCCCATTCCATTTTTCCCTTGGGCAAATGCCGCCGGCGAAAGTATTACCCTGCAGTGGAAGTCGAGCTTAAACCACGCAAACAACGTGATATTGGGCTAGTATCGGCGGAGTGAGTTCCCTTCCTATTATTGCCCGACATACCGGGGATTTGAGGATCTCATAATTTGTGAGATCATGGATGTCAGGCACAATGATGGGCAGGCGCACATTACCTGAACAGACCCTTCCTGGTCTTGGTTCGGTTGGGAGGAGGTGAGGGCTCGAGTCGACCATCAACAACTTGTTCTTAATGAGCATCTATTCTTGTCGTCATGACCAAGGACCGCATGCATACGCTTGCACGGACGGTTTCCTATACGGGTGCAATAGACGTTAAATTCGAAATATGGCGATCCTTCGATCGTGATCGTCCTGGCATGCAAGGGCACTGCAATTGGTTGAAGAGCTCGGGGTCAGAGGTAACTAGTTCGGGAGCACGAGGTAACAACGTAACGTGATGGAACTGAGCCTATCGTCCCTGCGTAAAGGGAACGACGGAAAATCAGAATATGCAGATGAGCGCGCGATGACATGGACTGCGAAGTGCAGGACATTTAATGCACGTCGTGAGGGGACTGGTTTGGTTGCACAGTCCAAGATGGTCATTGTTTCCACGTTTGCGCGTTCGGACCGCAGTACAAATTGTAAGTGTATAGTATACTATGGGTAGACAGGTAGATAGCTAGATTGCAACGATACAGAGCGGACGTCAAGTAAATGTTCCTGGACACTATAGTGATATATAACTTTGAACACACACATGCGTGAACAGTGTCTATGCGCTAGTAAACAGAGGATTCGAGTCAAAGTAACCAGTCGAATAAGTGTGATTCGTCTCTAGCGGACTATCGTAGTACGGCATCCTACCAGAGGAAACCACGTCGTAACCGATTGGCATTTGGGAAGCAGCGGAGACGCAATATGATGGGGCATTAACCGAGTTGTCGCTGATGGAGACGGGCGACACGGCGGGCATATCTGGCGAACAAGCGAGGCTCGACGGGCTCGACGTACCCGAACTCGCACGGGATTGGGTGGTAGAGACTGGTGGATATGGGTGGTACCCACGGCTGGGCGGCGACTGACCTCGGTCATAATCTCTCGGTATGGAAGGTGTCATGCTCCTGTGGCGCCTTGTAGGACCAACCACATCACGAGTCATCACAGATCGATGGAGAGACACCTGATCAAACTCCGGTCGGCAGGGTGGGGCGGAAAGAGAGGCCATCATCGGCTCTCTGCAGTGCGGGGAGTCAGATGCAGAAGGGATATGCGAGAGATTGGCCCAGGCCATGTTCGATGTGTCAATCGGCGGGAGGAAGGCCACATGGGGTAAATCGCCGTCTGGACTGGGGGAGTCGACGACTGCGGAGACGTTGTGAGAATAGTATGGACTCAGAGTAGGATTTGAGGCGGCGCCCCAGTTGGATGTCATAGCGCCAGTGGCGGCGACGAGACCCTCCTCGTCTCCCTGAATCTCTTGCAGGTGGCCTGCTACCTCCACCTCGCATATGTCCATATTCGGCACTCCATTCGGGAACGGCATGGAGGAAGATAAAGAAAAATCGCCCTCGTCCATTCCCTGGCTTTCAGCGTCGATATCAGAAGCTCCGAACTCCCCGGAGTTTGTGTCATCCCCGTCAGCGCGGAAATGGATACGAAGGTGTTGATTGAGGTTATCGGACCTCGAGAACCGCTTCATGCACCGGTCACACTGATATGGGCGCTCCATGGTGTGGGTGCGCACATGCCGCTTCAAGTGTTCCATGCGCTTGAATAACCGGCCACAGCAGAAAAGTGGGCAGACAAAGGCCTTGGATGTAATTGGGCTGCCGGCCCCCGAAGAATCTGTACCGTGGGAGTAGGATGGCAGTGTAGAATTGTCGGCAAGGTAAGTGTGGTGCGATAGCCTCTGTCCAGAGTCGTCGCAGGCAGGATGATCGTATGTACCGTACGTTCCACCCTCGACGGAAACATTGGATAAGCCTGGCGTGAGTTGAGGGGAGTTTAAATCTGTCAGTGGCGTTCCAGGGACGACTTTTTGGTCACCCCTGGCTTGCGTGATAAACATATCTGCGGCCGACGTAGCGCGGTCACCGGTTCCAAAACCGCTACCCATATTCATGGAGTTGTTGCGAGAGGGATAGTTCCCATCCGAACTGCTGCGGTTGATCCCCGAAGGGTTACCGGGATGAAATTTACTCGCCGGCTTTTTGCGGCGTTGCTTGTAGGTAGGAGAACCTTCGAAGAGCGTGAACGGCATGAACGGCAGGTTGGAACGCTGGACGGCCGGCGAGAGTTGACTGGTAGCCGTGCTCTCGATACGAATCATGTTGTGCTGACTGGCCACATGGTGACCAGTTGGCAAGTGTCCGTTCCCATCGTCCATGGGGTGCGAGACCGCCATGTCGCATGCCAGATGGGGGCTGAAATCTCCGTCGGCCTCACGGCCACCTATCGCCTTTCCGAACTGCTCGTAGAGGCTGCGCTGAGGCTCGTACGTGAACGACAGGGCTGGTTCGCCGACCACAATGGTGGTAGGCTCGAGGCCCATCTTTTCCCGCTTGAGGTCGCGCTCGAGTGCATCGAGGAAGAGGCGATCATGAGGGACAGAATACCTGCGTATCCGTGAAATGGGACCAGACAAAGAGGACGCGAAGTCACTCACCAGTAGAACACTTTTTGCTTTTTCTGGGTACGAATACATTGATATTTGAACAAAAGGTCCAAGAAGGGCGACTGGAGAGACGTGAGTGGGTGTATGCCGAGAAGTAGTAGCGAGGATGACGTACCTTGGGCTCTTCCAGAGTGGCGTCCACACCCGGTTTGAGGTTTCGAAGGTCACTGAAGATGCCCTCTTCGAACTTTTTCATATTTCTGACGGGTCGGCCAAAGGCCTCGAATCGGAAGACCATGGTGCGAACGATATCGGTACCAGTGATGTGATATGTGCCGGACCAGAGGACGCAAGAGACGTATTCTGAGGAAGGAAGGAGGAATCGATTCATGGAAGGGTGTGAGGAAGTGTGGGTGACGGAGGCATTGTCGGTTGCGTCTGCGGAGCGGGAGGAACCCGGGGAGGACCAACGGGACGGGGCGGTGGCGAGGAAGTACTTGAGTCTGTCCAGATGAGCGATGTTGTCCTGCTCCTTGGTGGTGAGTGATCTGGAGAGGTCTTTGGTAGCCAGGCCCATAGCGCAAAAGAAGGAAAGGGGATATACGAAAGCAGAGATTCCTGGAGTGACTTTGGAGGAATAATGCTATCGGGGGGTCGATGGGTACAGCTTTAGTCGTGTTGGTAGCAGTCGATCTATAAAGCTTCGTTATATTGGACATTCCACTCCGCGATAACCCATTCTTAGCTCATCAAAGAGGGACAAGCAAATACGGGAAGGACGAGAAGAGATCTTGACCTTGCGCTTGATGATAGCCGTGCTGTGCGACGGGTTCAATAATCATGTTCTGTATTTGCCATCGCCTGCCATGTTGTGAGCTGTCGGCGCTCAAGGCTTTCTCCGGGTCTTCTCCGGCTCCGATGATGTGATACAAATATCGTAGTTTCCCGCGAAGCTAACGCTGAGGACGGTGTTGGGTTCAGTGCAAACGATTACAGCGCATACATCCATCCTGGCCGAGAAGGAGGCTGAGGCTGGGCTGCCACTCTCAACAAGGTTTTAGTGGGCCGAGCCATGTTATCAGAGAAGAAGGCGTAGTACTTCACCGCGTGGGAGAGTTCATTTTAGAGAGAGAAAGAGAGAGAAAGTCCCCACTACATCTGGTCCCGAGACAGATACGGAGGAGTGGTTTGCATTTGCATTGTCCATGGCAGGGACGACGAGAGTCCGAACCTCGTGGCACTAATCGATGGCGTGCGATGGTCGCATGACCGATCTTGTCGTTGTCTTACATAACCCAGGTGGGGAGGGGGATGTAGCGCACGTGCTCATGCAAAGGGCAACGTGGCCGTAAAGAATTGCACTGAACATATGTCTAATACCTTTGGAGTCATCGGGGCCAACATTGTGCGAAAATGCCCCAGTTTACGGCGTCGCGTAGCACGACCCTTGAAATTCATCACCATGGAAGCTACAACACCCGTGGCTCCGTGGCCGAGAAGATGTCGAAAAAACTAGTCGAGTTTGTTTGTTCGTAAAGATCGCCACTGATCAGGGTGCCACATCATATGTATGTGCAGTTACGCGTCGACGTCGAAAACGTGTCAACCGTCTCTCAATTGCGCCACTTCCACAGCCTCGGTCGTAATCTTCCTCTACTCCGCCATTTGACCATCCCAAATGTAATGTTCCAACTTGAAAAGGGTCCATCTAAGTTCCGAGCCACTACCACTCCCACCCCCCCTTATTGCCGATACTTCCTCATCTCTGCATATTACTCCATCAGCTTCTACTGCCAAGATCATCTCTGTCGCAAGCGAAATCGTAACATTCTCCTCCCGAGCTATCTCACTCGTCGTTTGTGCCCCCGAGATAGTCAGGTAGCTCGAAAGCCGTGCCACAAATGCCGTGTGTGTGTATGACGGCGTGTGAAGCACTTGCAGGCCCGATTTGAATATTCTGCTGCGGATCGGTGGCAACGTATGTGAAGGCAAGTGTTGCAATGCCTGCAAAAATGTCGACGGCGGGATCAGTGCTACCGGTCGCATGAGTTCATCATCTCGACATCTCAACTCCATGCGCTGGACTCACCCACACCTCTCGCACGATTCCACCCGCCCCAAACTTCATCCAGCCCAATTATGCCGCGTTCTTTCATAATACCTCCCGGACTGTCACCCCACGAGCCCTGAAGCACGTTCGCAAGTTCACGTGCCAATTCCTCCATCCATCTCCTCTCGTCCTGTATCATGTCGGCTGTCACCGGTCCGTTGGACATCTGTAAACCTAGCTGAGCCAAAGAAGACCGTATGAATTTAGCTTCCTCCGGTTCTGACGACGGCACGAGCAAAGTCGTCGCGAATAACGAGGATGAGGATAACGTTTCTGAACCCGAGGGGGATGGCGTCCACGCCAGTGGAGATGTCACAGCAGAACCATTGCTTGATGCACCCAGTTTCTCGTTCAGTTCGGCAGCGAGATGGACAAGGTCCTGCGCTTTTACCATCAGAGCCTCGAGATCTTTAAATGCATCCGATAATTCTGTCTCTGTGTTTTGTGCAAATGTCTCGACGTTGCGTAGAATGCCATCTATTAATTTCCTTCAGCACCCCCACAACGGCAAGATAAGAAATTAATTTACCAATGCCTGATCGTCGCAAAAGTCCTGGCGTCGAGCCTCCATCAGGAGAGATGGTACCGAGGCTCGATGTACCACTTCTAGGCCCCTTGCCAATCTGCCTACCCTAGATAGAAATTTAGCGGTGCATTTCTTGAGCCACACCACTAACCTCCCATGCCCTGGCCTTCAAAGCCCGTCTAAGAATCGCATAAAATGCCCTCTCCCCACCTTTACGGAAACTCAGCTTGATGAGAGGGTTAGCAGGATCCGAGACATTGTCCTCAACAAATGGGGATACAGGTCGGGATGACGGCGCGGACTTGCCATTAATTCCAGCGTGTCCCGGAGCGAGCGGCAACGGGGTAGAGCAGATCTCACAGTTTCGGAGGGAAGGGTGGTTCAGGAATGTGCATGCCGTGCATGCAATTGGCGATAACTCGCTAGTAGGTGGTGGAGGGGTAGGAGATCGAGACAGTGTTGACAAGGCGACAGGGAGAGATACAGCCGATGCAGGTTGTGAGGTAGATAAGGTTAATGTTTTGGGCAGAGGCGAACTCGACAGCGCGCTTCTGGGCACTCCGCAGAGGACACATATCCGTGCGGCGGCCGGACTGAGCCCCGGGGGATTACGGTGGTTGCACACATCGCAAATCCAGCCCTCCAAGCCCTCACTGGCGCCGTCCTGATGCCCAGCCAAGGAAACGCGCGTGGAATCGAGGTACAGCGTGACTTTTGGTGAGGACATGAACAATCCCGCATAGTAATCAGTTCGCATAATATGCGCGAGATCCAGACTGAAAGAATGCGAAATGGGTTGATGGGAGTTTACGAAGAAGAGGCGATGCGAGGACACATGTACCGCACCAGACTGGTGATTGGCGGCCTTCTGAAGACTGTGGATTTAGTGTTGATTGATGATACGGATTGTATCAATCGCATGTGACCATAGAAACCACGGGCGGAGAAAGTGAAGAAAGGGTACATACCCATCGTAGATCCCAACGCTGTCTTGAGATGTCAAAAGGTCTTCGTCGTTGTACAAAAGTGCGGGGATCGGAATACTACCGTCTACGGAAGTAGCGAATCGGTGCAGGACCATGTCCTTGCGTGCGAGAACAAGACGACCCTGATCCGGTGTAGTCACGCGGTGCAGATGTCTTTGGCCAAGAGATTGTAGGGCTGCACGTTGAACGAGTCTGAATTCCGCCGAAGGACGTGACCTTGAAGTCGCTGACGAGTCGGCCCGTGGTCGATCTGGACTGCGGTTACGGTGCATGACATGATGTGGGTTGTGGGAATCGGCGAGACGGACGTCCTACGTACAATTATATTGGTGGTCTCGAGCTCAAGGTCGGATTCGGGTCGCCTCAGGTGAGCTTCAGTTGCAGGAGTGCGTGTGGCAGGTGAGATTGGGACGTAGTCCTCTTTCGTCAGCTTAGTGTCGTGGCAAAGGAACCCCGGACACCATCTACACTTGCCTCTTTAATCTATCACACCAAGCTTACTCCCAGAAACCCTTGAATTACTTAGGTACATCATTGAATAAAGTGCATTCCGTACAGCTCTTCAATGATTCGGAACCGACATCCAGAGCGAGCAAAAAACGTGCCCAATGTGAAGCGTACATATCGTGCAATACGCTCGGAAGACGGGCACCTCTAGGTATCACCCGCATGACCGTCGTTAAATAATAGGCGACGAGAGATTGGGAAGAAAGCCTCCGCTGGGAGTCTACGTACATCAATCACTATCAGAAGTATCTCACGGCAGGCCAAGCGGACTCACAGAACATGCCAATGTGTCACTGGAAGCGAAGGGATCCCGACTACTTCCTTTTCTTTGGCTTTTTCTTCTTTACTCCACCAGCAGCCAATCCGGGCTGTGGAACAGACACCGGAGATGCTGCCCGTGGGTGACTTGAATCTCCGCCTGCCAATGACTGTGGCGGAGAGGTAGGTGGGGGCGGATCCGGACGCTTGTTCTGCATTTTCTGCATCAGGGAAAGATTGAGGGACTCGAATCGATTAAGAAAGATGGATGAATAAGTTTTGAACTTGATGCACTGGATGTGAAAGATGAACAAGATCCGTGGACCTCCTGTTCAAATAGTCGAATGGATTACATACCGTCGTATCATCGGTGATCTTGAGAACAAGTTTCCCCTCTGAAGATTTCCATTTTACACAATACCGTGTCTGGGAGACGTGATATGGTTGAGCAAGAATGCCATCGATGGTAAAACTGACCTTGTTCTGAGACTTGAGATACAAATTTTCTGCAGCCTCTTGATATTCCTGCCAGGATGCGATGTATACCATCGTCGAGTGGCAATCCAAAACCCATCGGATTCCTCTGAAAAGATGTGTGACATCAGTCACATGGAGTGACAATATCACGTGCCCACACCACGCGGACATCGTCCCGAACCCGGGATCGTCCACGCCAACTTCCACGCAGTCCAACCCGTCGCGATCGTTTGAGGTTTCAACGTTTCTTACAACCCTGTTCACACGACCAAAGCTTCCGCTCTTCCAATAGACATGGATACTAAACAACCCAAACGTAGGCATCGCTTTTTTGTCCTCCGCTGGCTGCTAAAACAACGGGTATGGCTTGCCATAATTGAATAGCACTTCCTTTCATTGCCAATTTCGCCGCTGGCGCAATTGCTGGTGTGTCGGAAATTCTGACCTTTTACCCACTCGGTGAGTGCCGTGCGAGTCTTGTTCTTGCATAACATGATTCGGGCGCTTTCTGCCAGATGTCGTACGTTCTCATTCCTCCGTGCTATGTACCCAATTTTAGACACGGGATATGTATGTCATTGCAGGTCAAGACGCGTATGCAACTGGAGACCGGGAAAGCCAAGCATGGCATGGTCGGCACTCTCAGTTCGATCATCCGTGAGGAAGGGTAAGCTACGCATGGACTTACTTCGACCGAAACTAAAAAACCAGTTTAGAGCTGGCAGATTGTAC
>JBBPNO010000251.1:0-34272 GCA_038090915.1 Boletus eberwhitei
TCCTGTAACATATAAAAACTAGACACTTTGACGACTGGTACCCCAGTCGAATCCACTTGTTTACCAGCTATAGTCATTGCCTTGGCCATTGGTCATTGTAGGCTGCTGTTAGACAGACTAGACCCCCACCCTCATTATCACCTTTGAGCCAGGATTCATATAGCCTGCGACGAAGCCCAAGCCTTGTGGAAGTATTGCGTTGAGGCCGTAGTATTTCATAACACTTGGATTCGACTTTGATACACAACGCTTGGACCCCAGAGCTAAGAGGAGATTCTTATAGTATTCACCACTTGACAGTGACAAGTAAAGCACTCAGCGAAACACTTGTATTATATGCTTGTCCGGCATTATAAATAAGGATAAAGTTGCTCTTGGGCATAGTACACTAGCCCCCATCATCAGCTGAGATCTAGCTGTTCGTACGTTGGTTCTTCGCTAGTGAATCCAGGTTCGTGTGATCACCTGAGATGTCACACATAGTATGATATCGAGAGTCATCACGCTTCTCTCTCAAGTGTACATCTCTGACATTTTAAGGAAAAGGAAATTCGAGTTTTTATCCCAGGTTGCTGTGGTCACCAGGATACAATCCCAGCCCTCTGCGGTCGGCAGGATCAAGATGTAGGAACCCCAGAATGCATTTGGAAGATCGTGCGTAGTAAGGTTCTGAAAGAAGACAAGCCTGGTTTATGCCAGCAAGAATAAAATATCAAGTTCGTGTCGATAGAGTTCACCTGTGGCATCATCCCTTTGCATTCGGTGTTTGCGGCATTCACTACTTCTGCTCCTACCTCTGTCCTTATTTCACCCTCAAACAAGTAGAACGATATGTCAGTGGATCTGGATGATCTTATTTAAAGGCTCGCTGACCTAAACGTCGACAAAGAAAAGATGTCAGTCACAAAAAGGATCGCTGATCCTGGTAATTGGAACGGTGATAGAAATACATTCCACCCGTGGTGGATTAAACTACACCTGTGGAGTGAGGCACAGAAATGGAGCTCGGACAAGTTGAGATGTGTAGCAGTACTATCATGTCTTGAAGGAAAAGCAGAAGGGTTTGCCCAAATAACCCTTGAAAATTACTACAACGATGAGTATGCAGACCAAACCGACGAAAATGGGATAGTTGTTGGAAGAATGCGAGATTCTGCCTAGCCATCTTGGCAAAGGCTACAAGGGGAAATCAAATCCTACTTCCGAATTGATGTGCTGGCACACGAATCCCTAAAGAAGTTGGAAGGTCTGCGACAAAATGGACACCCAATCGATTTGTTCGTGCAGAGATTTGAGATCCTGTGAAAGAAAGCAAACATCGAAGACTACCATGCAACAACATTGCTCAAAAAGGCCGTAGACTTCAAGATCTATGAAAAGGCGAGCTTGACCTTAAGCCCATTAGGTCAAAACGATTACAGCATGGTAAAAGATGAATACCAATGAATCGGAAGGTTGTTTGAGAAAATGGTGATTGAAAGAGGACCACCATCAAATAGTTGTTTCATTCCACGAGGGCCCCTGTGCTACCCCCAGCCAGCGAACGCTCGATACCCTCCTCCCCCTGGACCTCCTCATCCACAATTCACGGCTTACGGTACACAACCAGATTGTGGCGCACCCATGGAGATTGGGGCACAACAAGCTGCTCCCTCTCTCCTGCAATCTATTCCCCCATGTTCTGACAACAGGACATGCTATCTCTGCGGACTCCCCGGCCATATTAAACTGTATTGTCCAAAGAACCCTTACCGCCACCAATCGCGCCCACTCCAACACCATCAGCAATACATGTGGAATTACGACTCTGGCACCTATGTGCCAACCGCAGAATATGAGTATGCAGATTATTCTCAACAGGTGCAGGTCGCCCAACATTACTCAGGTTGTCCCCTCCCAACTCCCCTAGCAGCTGTGCCAGTTTTGCAAGCAGCACAAAGGGCCTTTATCTCGGAAGAGGCCGAAGCATTTTACCAAGACAAGTTTGAAGCTGAGGCTAGACATAGGGCCGCCGAAGCTTTAAAAGGACAGAGTGCTTGAATGACAAGGGTGTTCAGGTACAAGAACATTATGTAGATTGTACAGACACTGATTTTCCTATTTCTGACTTTTCTTCTGTACTATGTAGTCTTGTTCCAAACTCTGTTAGAGTGTCTCAATTGAGCGTGGCATCAGAGTCTAAATATAACGTGCTTAATTCTCTAAA
Source organism: Boletus eberwhitei (assembly GCA_038090915.1). Lineage (NCBI taxonomy): Eukaryota > Fungi > Basidiomycota > Agaricomycetes > Boletales > Boletaceae > Boletus > Boletus eberwhitei. Next base: position 2,207 of record JBBPNO010000251.1, read on the forward strand.
TAAAGAACAAAAAATATCATCTATTTATAAACCCCTCAAGGTCACTATGCATCACACAATGACAGTGTCATTTGGTGGAGAGTTCTCACTTGAGACCGTCATACGTTGCCAGCAGAATGGCCAGTGGCTCTGCTACAAGTTCAAATCTCTCTTGGACTCAGGAGCATCCCACACCTTTATTGATTCGGACTACATACACCATCACAGTATTTTTTATTTCAAACTGCAAAACCCGATAATGATACACAACATAGACGGCTCTAAAGGAGCTATAGGAGAAATCCAAAATGTGGTAACCTTAATCGTGGAAATAGCAGGACATTATGAAACTTTGGACACATATATTTCTAAACTGGGAACCCATCAGATGATTATAGGATATGATTGGCTTTATCGCCATAATCCTAACATCGATTGGACAAACCAGACCATAGACTTTTCTTGATGCACTCAATATTGTAAAATTATGGGACTCGGACCTATTATGAACATACATACTATAGAAGAAGGACTAAAAGAAAAAATACCTGAAACTTACCACGATTTTCTAGATATCTTCTCCAAACAAAAATCCACTAGAATGCCATTGAGGAAACCATGGGATCATGCAGTTGATCTCAAAGAAGATTTCATATCCAAGAAAGGACGAGTCATCCCCCTCTCGGACACCGAAATGGAAGAAGTTCGCACATTCATGGACAAAGAACTTAAAAAAGGGTATATAAAACCATCTAAATCCCCACAGACGTCACCTGTTTTCTTTATTCCCAAAAAAGATGGCAAAAAACGAATGGTAATCGACTACCGCTATTTAAACAAGGGTACTATCAAGAATTCCTATCCTCTACCCCTAATTCCACAGTTGATCGATAGGCTGAAAAATGCCGATCGATTCACGACCCTTGATTTACGTTGGGGTTATAATAATGTGCGAATAAAGGAAGGAGATGAATGGAAAGGTGCCTTCATCACACCTATTGGGGCATATGAGCTCACCGTTATGTATTTCAGAATGACTAATTCTCCTCCCACATTCCAACAAATGATGAATGATATATTTAATGACATGTATGTCATAGTCATTATTTACATTGATGACTGTATGATATTTACATTGGGAAAAATGGACAAAGAACACAAAGAGGTAGTAAAAGAGGTCCTTCGCCGCTTATGCGAGAATGATCTTTATGTAAAACCTGAAAAGTGTTTCTTCTTGAAGGACAAAGTAAATTTCCTTGGTATGGTAGTATCTAAAGAGGGGATCGAGATGCAAAAAGGAAAAGTGGCGGGTGTTATGGAATTGGCTGGTACCAACATGCCTCAAACAACTTCAAGGTTTCCTCGGTCTCTGTAACTATTATCAGCGATTCATTGAAGGTTTCGCTAATATCGCACATCCCCTGAATGACCTTACCAAGAAAAACATCCTGTTCACATGGGGATCCAATCAACAAAAAGCGTTTGATATGCTAAAAAAGAAGTTCACAACAGTACCATTACTTGTGTATCCCAATCGAGACCAAGAAGTATGCGTAGAAATGGATGCCTCAGATATCGCAACGGGAGCAGTACTCTTAACATTATGCGATGATGGTAACTAGAGGCCTGTGACTTTCATTTCTCATTCTTTTGATAGCGCTGAATGCAACTATCCTATTTATGATAAAGAACTATTAGCAGTCATTCAAACCCTCGAAGAATGGTGACATTATCTAATTGGTCGCAAAAGGCTTGAAATCTGGACTGACCATAAAAATCTAGAATATTGGAAGAAACGGCAAACTCTCAGCAGTCAACAAGCATGCTGGCATGCACTCCTTCAAGAATTTAATTATATGTTTATTTATAAACCAGGTTCTATAAATGGTCATGCAGATGCTCTCTCTTGGCAACCAGATCATGGAGACGCAGTCCCGGATCATAATATGAACATTACGGTTCTTCCACCTTCTGTTTTTATTAATTCCGTTGCCTTATCTTCAGACTTCATGATGGAGTTAGAATCTATTTCTATTTCTATGAAAAACGATGTAATCGAAGACTTCTCTTTTGATTATAATATGAACATTTTCAAAAATACAAAAAACAAAGTTTTCGTACCAGACACTTTACGTACATGCCTCATAACATTATGTCACGACTCGCCTATAGCAGGACATGGTGGTCATTCAAAAACCATTCATACTCTCACTCGTTACTTCTCGTGGCCAGGAGTCACAAAAGACATTAAAACGTACATAGACAGCTGCCAAGTGTGTGCCCTCACGAAGGGTAAGCAAAAAGCACCAGCAGGAAAAATCATGCCTCTTCCCGCTGCAAAGCACCCATGGGAAGATCTCTCCATAGATTTCATTATGGGACTACCCGAATCTCATTCATTTACGGCTATCTGCATAATTGTAGATCGATTTTCCAAAGAAGTTGTTTTCATTCCCACTTACGATACATGTTCATCTTCAGACTTAGCAAAAATATTTAGAGACAATGTTTGGTGCATATACGGACTTCCGTCTACTATAGTTTCCAATAGAGGACCACAATTCATTTCAGCATTTACCAAAGAGCTTTGTAAGCTACTAGGTATCACGCAAAAAATATCCACCACCTATCACCCACAAACCGATGGTCAAACAGAATGTGTTAATCGAGTTCTAGAACAATATCTCCGTGCATACTGTGGAAAAAGGCAAAACAAATGGTCCGAATGGCTCAAATTGGCTCAATTCTCCCATAATAATACTGTCACCACAGCCACCGGAGAAATCCCCTTTAACGTTACTCGAAACTATGCTCCACACATGGGTTTTGAAGGGAAATTATCTGGGTTCGCGGGAGAAACGAGTCAAGCTCATAAGGAAATAGAAGAGACATTGAAAGAGACGAGAGAAAAGATGATCAAATCATCAGAAAAGAAGCGGTCAGATGCACCTATCTATTCTATTGGTCAGCAGGTCTGGCTTTCCACCGACAAACTCAATCTTCCATACATGGCAAAGAAACTCACCCAAAAATGGATTGGACCCTATCGCATCACACACATCCTTCCTAATGCCATTACCCTTAACCTTCCAAAAACTGTGCGAATTCACCCCACAGTTAATATATCTCGCGTCAAACAATACAAAGAAACACTTCCAGGACAACCTGTGGTTCGTCCTGACGCAATAGAGATTGATCAGGAAGGCGAAGAACAATTTGAGATTGAGTACATCACAGCTTCCAGGATGAAGAATCGGAAACTTGAGTATCTAGTGCATTGAGCAGGCTACGATGAAACAGATTGTACATGGGAATCTGCCAATATTATCAATACCGCTCCAGAAGCAGTTGCAGAATTCCATAAAAAGAATACATCCACACCCAGAAAACTTAGAGGTCTCACAACATCCGCATTCCAATCTTTATTCTCTCCTTTCGAAAATTACACTGTCACCAAACCAACTATGACTCACCTGGAATTCGAGTCTTAAAGAGGGGATAGTGTTATAATATGAACATTTTCAAAACTTTTTACGCTTTATTCTTTCACTTATAAAATCACATGACCCCAGCACATGATCATGAGAACATTTACATAATCAAGTCACGTGACCAAACCTAGAACCAAATCACATGACAACCTCATGTTATTAATCTCTGCTCCTTTCACACCTTATCTATATCCCACATTTATTTCCGTCTTTTCACTCTCACGAATACTTCTCATATATATCTACTTATAGTATATAGTCACATGCACAGCCTGGTCTGTGTGCCATCCTGTAACATATAAAAACTAGACACTTTGATGACTGGTACCCCAGTCGAATCCACTTGTTTACCAGCTATAGTCATTGCCTTGGCCATTGGTCATTGTAGGCTGCTGTTAGACAGACTAGACCCCCACCCTCATTATCACCTTTGAGCCAGGACTCGTGTAGCCTGTGATGAAGCCCAAGCCTTGTGGAAGTATTGCATTGAGGACATAGTATTTCATAACAAATACAATGGATGGAGATAATGCAATGATACTAGACAACAAGACTGATCACTATAACAATGGATGGCATGCTGTGCCAGAACAGGATAATAATAGACAATAAGACTGCTGTTATAATATGAACATTTTCAAAACTTTTTATGCTTCAACTTTCACTTATAAAATCACATGACCACACCATGCGAGCATGAGAACATTTACGTAATCAGTCACATGACGAAGTCTAGAACCTAATCATGTGACACACCTCATGTTATTAATCTCCACTCTTTTCACACCTTATCTATTCCCACAGTCATTTCCATCTTTCCATTCACACGAACATTTCTTATATATATCTACTTATAGTAAATAGTCACATGCACAGCATGGTCCATGCTCACTCATGTAACGTATAAAAGGTAGACACTTTAAACGACTGAGACTTCAGTCGAATCCACTTTGTTCCCCTGCTATACTCATTGCCTTGGCCTCTGGTTATTGTAGGCTGCAGTTGAATGGATGAGACCCCCATACCCTCTTTACCTGAGCCAGGACACATGTAGCCTGTGACACAGATATGAGCCTTGTGGAGACATTGTCGTTGAGGACGCATTGTTTCATAACAACTGCTAAGCAGTATTAATTCAAATATCAAGTAGCAACAATGAATGGCTCATAATTGTGCAGCACATCAGTGCATCACTATGATGATGGACAACATATTGTGCCAGAATGTTTGACACCTAGACAGTCACCACCTTTAATTACATTGAATTTACTTTCTATGGAATGTTCAGTATTTGAATGGTCATCTTAGATTACATGGAGTTTACTTTCTACAGAGTCTACTACTGCTACATAGATGGTTGTGATTGTGGATAAAGAGGAGAAAGCTTACCTGATTTGAAGAGTGGGTTGAGATTGTGAATTGAACTCAGTCCAGGCAATGCCACTCATCACATGTATCCCACACTAACTCAGTCTTACACATGATGAGCAATATTGCCCAGACTGAGTTTAATTCACAAATCAACCCACTCTCCAAGTTGGGTAAGCTTTCTCTTCTTTACTTGCAACTACAACCATATAATAGTAATAATGTAGAAGCTCAGTAAAAACTCAGTAAAACAGTGGATGTCATCCATGTGATGCTTGATGCCCACCATCACCATTGGGAGAGGTATGGTGGCATGTATTTATCATTAGTTATCAAAGCCCCAGCTAGGATAATATGAGGTCATGCAGTGACAAACTCTCTCTTAGTCATGGTCAGTGTATAAATTTGCCACAAGTGTTATAATATGAACATTTTCAAACTTAAACTTTCTCCATTGTTCATTACTTATAGAATCACATGATCAACAAATACATAATCATGGGACAATTACATATTCAATCACATGACAAAGTCTAGAATCAAATCATGTGGCCGGCCTCATGTCTTTAATCTCCATTATTTTCACATCTTATCTTTTCACATACTCATTTCCATCTTTCTTTCTCACAAACACTTCTATCATATACCTTATTATAGTAATACTTCATATGCACTGCTTGGTCTGTGCACAATCTTGTAAGATATATAAACTAAACACTTTGACAACTGGAGCCCCAGTCTGATCCATTTGTTCCCTACCTAAAGTTATTGCCTTGGTCATCAACCATTGTAGGCTGGTGTTGAATGGATGTGACCCATATACCCTTTTTCTTGAGCCAGGACCTATATAGCCTGCAACATTGTTCTGAGTCTTGTGAATTTTGACCATTAAGAATGGCAGAGTCATTACAACAAGTCCATGTCAGTACACTCAGCCTGTTATTTACAGCAATAGTAGCTTTGTTCTTTATACTTTAAACTTCTTCTATTACAACATCCTCCACCACTCAACTGGTATGCCAAGGGAAGGCTTTGTCACTACTCCGCAGATGTAGCTCTCTGTGCAGAAGCCTGAAACATGGGCCAATACTTCTTGGGCAAACAGCGAGTCAACCATACTCTAGAGGGGGTGAGCCCGACTAAGAGTGATGGTACAAAGTACTGCACTTGCTATCACTGCAAATAGCAAGAGTAACGAGAAGATGGCTTCCAGATCTGAGCAAGATCGAAGCAAAGCAGAACTTTGATAGGAGGCTGACTTTATATGGTGAATAGTGTATCTCAAGGTTAGAATTACATGAAAGAAGCATCATTGTATATATAGTACAAGAGGGCTTCAGGGCAGGTTAGATATAAATACTAATTGGGAAGGGTGAGATGTGATCTCAGATCAGATCAGGGGGAATTGGACTATGAGGCTATGTACAAGAGAATATAGCCAAGAAAAGGCTGTCCATATGTGAAATATAGTAAATATGAAATAGAGGAAGATGAAATATAGCCTAAGAGTGATGTCCATTGCCTTGTGCAGCCTTGATGGCAATGTTGATGGTCAGGAATCAGAAGGCATTGCCTTCTTCATTGGGGATCAATGGCACATCATGGAAGTACATAATCCCCCACATCATACAGCAAGTCATCCCACAGAGAGGTGGAGGAAATATCAGATTGAAGGGAAAAATTGGTACTCCCTTGGTTAACTGTAACATTACCCTCTGTGTATGCCTGAAGTTCCATCTGAGGAACTCCTATATCTATCGTTCTCCACATAGTTGGTGAATTCCCACCCGGAATCATAAGCCAAGTTGTCGTTGGTGCAGTGTTGTGGCCCATGTCCTCATTCTCCACAGCTGGTACAACATTATTCAGGGCAATGATATTGTGGATGTCTGGGAACTGCCAGGTGACAGAAGGGACAATGGTAGTAGGGGCAGTTGCTCCGTACATGCTCAATAGAGCCACATTTGAAGCAGCACATTGGCATGATGGTGGGCCAAGGTGAAGGATCATGGGAGAAGAAAGAGACATCCAGGGGATGGAGATTACCATTCATTGTGTTGGTACCACTTGGGAGAGTGGTGGTTGTGGATCCCATGAGAGGAATGGAGGAAGGAGGAGGGCTCCTCATTGTAGTCCATCCCAATGGAGAGGGAGTATGGGTGGGGGCAGCAGGGATGGGCAGACTATTGGTGAATACCATGGTGCATTGTCTGTGGATGCATCTGGTGGGTCCAGAAATGACTGGGGCAGAAATGAGGGTGGATTCTTGATGGGAAGGGGTGGTGGTTGACGAGGGTGGCATTGGAGTCAGTGGACATTGGTCAAGCTCTTTCTGTAAGGTTTGGATGAGCTCAGTTGATACTTCGACTTCTGTTAAGATTCTCAGCGGAGTTTGCTAGGATGTTATGGTGGAAACAGGAGTATCCCGAGGTGGTTTCATTGGTGGAGAGGAAGGCATTTCTTTGTTCCTTGGACATGGTCCTAAGGATGGGTTGAATGGCATGTTCAAAGTGGTGTCTGGAAAGAAGGGCAACCCAAAGGTCATAGCTTTCAATATAGAGAAGATCAGGAATATATTTCTAAACTTTAAGGAGGGTGGCAGCAATGTCAGAGAGGGTGGTGACTTGTGGGAAGTCCTGGGCATTCCCTGTGATGAGTTCCCATAGAGGGGGACATAATGAGCCCCAAGGGGTCTTGGTGACCAGGGAGTGAATTTGGATATAGGCCTGGAAAAGGTGTACAAGCTGTATAAGGGAGTTGTCGGAGTTGAAGAAGGAGTTATGTTCTAAGGCTCTGAGAGTCTTAGCATTTTCAAGAATGGACACATAGAGTAGTTGGCGAGAAGTGGGGGGGAGTCTGCTGAGTTGTCGCATAAGGAAGAAGAATGACATTTACCACTGGTAGTGGTATGGGTGATTGTTGATGTGACAGAAACACTAGTGTTTGTTGGCATGGGTAAGGATATCTAGGTCTGGGTAATGGACTTGTAGATGGGCTTGGGTAAGGGCTGCTTGGATGTGGGAGATGGTGATTAGGAGGAAGAAAAGATCTTGGGGCATTGGAACTCTGTTAGAGTTGATGCTGTCTTTTATACTCCTGAAGTACAGCCTTAGCATTGCTTAGGTTTTACTCTGCTTTCCAAGTCCACTCAGAGGTGATGTGCCCTTTCCAGTGCATGAGGTATCACCTTTGTCCCATGATTCTTTGATGGTTGATGATGCTATCCACTTAGTACTCTTTCTCCATTCTGACTAGTTCCAGCGGTGGCCATGTGAAGTTGGGTCCATGTTCCATGGTTTTCCAATATGGAGAAAGTAGGGATGCATGGAACACATTGTGAATTTTCCATTGGACTGGTAGTTTTAGTTGGTAGGCAACGGAGAACACTACTTGAATAATTTTGCAAGGACCCATTCTCTTGGGGGATAGTTTCCTGGAGGGAACCTGTAATTTCAGGTTTTTTGCTTCCAGCCAGACCTTTTCTCCAGTTTTCCATGGTTTGAAACAAGAGAGCATTCTCTCCCTCATCTTCTGTTGGGCAATTTTGTGTGCCACTTTAGCTTCCTTTCGTGCTTCATCGAGGAAGGTCATTCTTTGGTCCAATGTGGAGAGGAAGGTTTTCCCAAGGGAGGGTAGGATTGTGGTTCATGTCCTAACATGAGGCTAAAGGGGGATTTTCCTATGATGTAGTATGTGGCTGAATTATGTGCAAACTCGGCCATGGGTAATAGGTTTAACCATCAGTAGGGTTGTCCATCACAGAAGATCCTTAGGTAGGTTTCCAATTCTTGATTATAGTATTCCGTTTCTCCATCTGTTTGGGGGTGGTAGGCAGTTGACAGTGCTACATCATATTGGAGGAGCCTAGCAAGTTCTCAGGCAAATGCAGATGCAAACTGCGGACCACAATCTGAGACCAGTTTATCATGTAATCTGAATCATTTGAAGACATGATCAAAGAAAAGACGGGCTATACCAGCTGCATTTATCATTTTTGTGCAAGGGGTGAGAATTACCCCCTTACTAAGCTCATGGTCAACCACGACCATGACTGAATCAAAGCCCTCTACAGGAGGAAGGTCAGTGATGAGATCCATCGAAAGGTGTTGGAATGGATGCATTCCGTGAAAGGCAAGGGGCATAACTGGAGGGACCATTGGATGGATTTGGACTTTGTTAGCCTGGCAAGTGGTGCAGCTGGTGATGAATTTGCAGATGAAAGTAGACAATCCTGGCCACCAATAACTTTTAGAGAAAAGGATGACAGTGCACAGATGGCCACCGTGTCCTCCTTTGGTAGAATTATGGGCAGCAAGCACAAGGGCTTGTCAAGTGGATCCAGAGATATATAAACGTCCTTTGAAATATAAAAGTCCATCATCAAAGGTCCAGTTGGTTGTACTTGAGCGGGCGAAGAGTGGTTGGTCCTTTTCAATACTTTGGAGAGTGGAGAGGATGAGGGGGTCCTCTGTGGAGGATTCTCCAAATTTCTTTGCAAGTGCCATGTCAATTCAGCATACTTGGTGGTCAAAGACTTCAGCTGGTAGGATTTGCACATCTTTGTTGTCTCTGAAGGTGTCAACCTCATCTTGACAAGATTGAGCATCAGCTGGTGCCATCTTGCTTCTGAATAGTGCATGGTATATTACATCGAAGTTCTGGAGAAACAGGAGCCATCTGGCCTGTTGTCATGACTGCTTTCAAGGTTCTTTAAAATAGGTGAGGTTTTTGTAATCTGTTAGTATAGTCACAGAGTGGGGTGACCCAAGGAGATATTGTTGCCATTCCTTCAACTCCTGTATGACAGCCAGTAGTTCCCTGTTATATATGTTGTAGTTTCTCTCAGCAGGAGAGAACATTTGTGAGAGATAGTCACATGGTTGCATATCTCCATTGTCATTGGTTTGCATGAGTACTGCTCCTGAGGCAGTTAAGGAGGCATTGGTCATGAGGGTGAATGGTTTGTTGGTGTTGGAAAAGGCTAGGACTGGTTTTTGTATGAAGGCATTTTGGAGGCTTCGAAATGCTTTTTCCTGTGGTTCATCCCAGTGCCACACTGTTTTCTGCTTGGTAAGGTCAAGCAGGGGTCATATAATGTCCGAGAATGAAGGGATGAATTTCCTATAGAAGTTGCAGAAGCCTAGAAAGGACTGTACATTCTTCATGTTGCCTGGGTGGTGCCATTCTTGGATAGTCTTGAGTTTGACTGGGTCCATCTGGACTCTGTTTTGCCTGACAATCATTTCCAGGTATTCAACCTCCTCAGCTGAGAAAGTGCATTTCTCGAGCTTGAGGTACATTTCATGCTTGTGAAAGCATTCTAGGATCTTCCTCATCCTGTCATCATGGGTCGCTTGATCCAAGGAGTGGATCAGCAGGTCATCCATGTAGATTGCCAACCATCCCTTAGCAATATAATCTCTGAAGAGATCGTCCATAAATGCTTGAAAGGTCGCCAGTGAGTTGCATATTCTGAAGAACATTACATTTGGCTTGTAGAGACCAAATGGGGTGAGAAATGCTGCTTTCCATCAGTCTTCTGGCTTGATGAGCATGTTGTTATACCCCCATCTGATGTCAAATTTAGTGAAGATAGATGATTCCTTTAATTTATCAATGAGGTTGGAGATAAGGGGAAGGGGGTATGTGTTTTTGATTGTGTGCTTGTTCAGATACTGGTAGTCTTGGCAGGGTCTCAATTTCCCGTCCTTCTTCTGGAGAAAGAAGAAGAGGACTGCCTGGGGAGATTTTGATGGAGATATCTTTCCAGTTTTGAGGTGTTTGTCAATGAACTCTTAACAGGCTTTTTGTTTTTCAGAGTTCAGTGGATAGACTCTAGCTCGTTTCAGTGAGAACATGTCTTTCAAGTCAATGGCATGGTCATATGGTTTTGATGGTGGTAGTTTTGTTGTGGTCTTCTCAGCGAAGATATCCTCATATTTTTTAAAGGCTGGAGGTAGGGCCACTATCTTCTGTGCCTGTTGGGTGATTGCTGTGGATAGAGTTGCTCTTCTTATGACAAACTCTGGCACATCCCCATGTGCATTAAAGAACTTTGCTTGTTGTTCGGGCATCCAGTGGTGGAAGCTTTTGTAGAGTCTGGCTTTCATGTACTCCACTTGGTTATGTCCCAGATACTTTAGTAGGTATCATTGTTCCAAGGTTCTTGGAGGATCCCCATGTGTGAACCTGTAAGATGACAGCGTAATCATTACCTGTCCATCTTTCCAATCTATATCAGGGTTGACCACCCTGAGCCATGAAAGTCCCAAAATGACTTCATCTTTGCCACAGTTGAGGATGAAGAGGTCCTGCCAATCTTGCACTCCTCCATAATCCAATATGATGTTGGTTTTCTGTTTGATGGTCCCTGATTGGTTCTGGGTTCCATCTATATTCTAGGCTTGTATCAGTTGATCGAGCTTATACACTGGTAGTCCCATGTCTTGCACTGCTTTTCTTGAGATAAAGCATCCAGTTGCCCTGCTGTCAATAAGAGCATTTGTTCCAACAATTCTGCCATCCTACTTCCAGATCGAGAGAGGAATACAAATAGAATTACTCTTTGATCCAGAAATAAATACAGGGGCTATCATAAAGGAGGGGAGTGACGTTGGTCCACCTCCTTTCTTTAAAAATGTGCCTTTGAGGGTTTAAATAGATTGATGGGCACTCTGAGATTTTGGTCTAATGAGAGGATGTTCACAGACTCCTCCCATTCTTCTGCGACATCTTTGTATGTCTCCTCCAATGGAAGTCCTCGCTCATCAAGCCCCATGTCAAAGGCTGCCTTGAGCGTTCTGAGAACTGTATCTCAGCTACTACTCCTGGACACCTCAGTGAGATACTGGTCCAGCAAGTCCTGTTGTCATGGGATAGGGGATGTGGTGACAACCCTAGTTTGTGCCACTGGTTTTTTTATGGATTTATACCCAGGGTATTTTCTTGTTGAACACCCTTTCTCATTGCAGATAAAGCATCTCTGCTCTCTCATCCTCTTGACTCATTTGGTGGAAGAGAGTGTGATCCGATCTATGTCCATTGCATTCAGATCTTTGTGTCTTCCTCCTCCTCCATACATGGGTCTTGGTCCTTGCTTCATTGCTCTGATTCTAGCATAGCCAGCATTGATGGCGGCAGCTTTGGTATAGAGATGTCTTCCATTGTCATGTTGGATTTGGTGAGCATGCCTGATTGAGCAAGTTGCTCTGTGATTTTATCATTGACTCCTTGTAAGAACCATTCTAGGAGAGCTTTTTTGTCTCATACTTCTGACCTAATGGCCAGTAGAGAGAACTGGGATACAAATTTGTTGAAGCTTCCTTCTAGGTTTCTTTGTTCGAGACTGGTGAGTTTTACATAAGCATTGTTGGCATTGTTATATGGGCAGAAGGAGACAGTGAAGGCTTGTTTTACCTTCTCATATATCTTCTCCGAGTTGGGCACTATGTCATCCACTAGCTTGGTGAGCCAAGCTTTTGAGAACCCCTTTTCTTTCCCCTTTGACATTCTATTCAGGAGCATATACTTCCTGACCTTTACTGGCATGTTGTCGTGGAGGGCGAAGTACTTCTTCATTGCCAAGAGCCATCTCTTGGCATCCTCATTGTCTCCAGTCCATTTTTCTGGCAGTGCTGCTTTGTATTCAACCATGTCATCTTTATCGTCACTTTCTGGACAGTCTGGGTGATCTGCAAATAGATCTAGATCTTCTGGTGGATCTACGTTAATCAGTTCCAGTCCTAAGTTTGGCAGAGGGATGGGATCTTTCAATGGGATTGCAGATTGAGAGTGGAGACCACCAGGTAAACCTGGAGTTCATGATGGAAATGGAGATGAACAGTCTCGAGAGTCTGGATTGTAATAGTCTTGTTGATCTCAAGATGATCAGATTCTTCTGGAGGAAGATGTGTCTGATAAATTTGAAGCACATGTTGGTGTGGCTTCTTCATCATCTTAGGACAGTGGATCTTGTTTTAAAAGGGCAGAGAGGTTGATTCTTTGAATGGCAGCAAGGGAGTGTCTACATCTGTAGATCCGAGGGTTGTCTTAGGCTTGGTAGTACTAAGGGGCCAATAACCTTGATACTTTGTTATGCTTCCTGCATAACTGTTGATACGTGACCATGTAATCCTTCTTGATCTACAACCAGCACCTTTCCAATTCCCCAATTGTGTGGTCCAGAGGGCATTGACTCTGATATGCCGAGGAAAGGCTTTGTTGCTACTCCACAGATGTAGCTTTCTGTGCAGAAGCCTAAAATGTGGGCCAATACTTCTTGGGCAAACAGCGAGTCAACTGTACCCTAGAGGGGGCGAGCCTGACTACCTGATTGGTGTCACTGGACAATAGACTGACTCACTTCACCTATAGGAGGAGAATCGAGGGGTTGGGCTGTGTGTATGATATGACAAGAGTCTGCTAGTGACTCAATGAGATGGGCTCCAGGTTCTACTAGGGTACCAGGTACTAGATGCCTGCACTAAACTACCTGTGCTCTCTGATTTGGTCTCTGCATCTTCGTCAAAATGAAGGGGGACATAAGGAGTCTCTTTGCATTTGATGGGCACTGAATATAGTCAAGGGTTTAGTGTGGGACTAGTTGCAAACTATATGAGATCCTACTAGTGGCAAGGGTGGTGACTAGAGTGGGCGATTGGATGACAAGCTAATTCAAGGGCCAGTTAGAAGTCTTGTCCTAATGAAATGACCAGGCCTTACTGGAAGGTACTAGCAACAATCAAGTAGTAACAATAGAGTGAATCAAATAGCCCTTGCAGTCAACCAGTAAAGGTGGGAAAGACCAAGAGAACAAGACTGAGGTCCTCTGGTGGCAACTGGGCCTTTATATACTGTCTAGGAGTTTACACCTGTGTACAGTAGATCTAACAATATGCTATGCTACATGCATGATTGGTGAGGCTAACATGAGGGAAACATATGTATCAGTACAGCCATAGAATGGAAGGGAAGCCTAACATGAGGAGTACATGAGATGACCGAGTCATAGATAGGGGCATGATGCAAACATGTGTTTGTCTAAACTAACATGTATGATCTTGTAGGCTGACATGAGGCAATCTAGACCTTGGATGAGTCAAGGTGAATGGCATGAGGATGCCATGAGGTTAATGGGTCTAGATGTCTGTATGGACTTGAGCATTTGGCAGGTATGGGTTATAGGGGTAATAGATAGGGGCTAAATGCAAAAGTCAATGTATAAAATCAGGAAAAATAGTAGAAATGAAGGGAAAAATAATATGGTCTGTAACACACCACTGGAGCAGTGCTCCTGAGCATGACAGACATTCTTCTATGCAAGACAGGCACTAGATCGGAGGTGATTACAGGGTGAGACTAGGACAGATAAGGAGGTGAGACTACTATATACAAATCCAAGAGCATAGAGATACGTTCCAAGAGAGAATGCACTAGAGTTGTGGGCAGAAGTCCAGACTTGGACTTGTTGAATTATACAGGATATGACAGTATCCAAGTTGCTAATGTACCTAATTTTATATTTTGTTATTTATCTAGCCTAAATTATCATAGCCAAATGGGGTCTTTAATTGATTTGAAACTTGGCTGGGGGTCCAAACCAGTGCTTGATTCCACTTATCACTCTTCTTCAATCTTAGACAAGGCTCAAATTCACATCTTGGATAATCACAATATCATTCTATCAGTAGATATTGCCCCTATTCATTATTGCAATGCACTCATAAAGACCAAAGCTCTCTGGGACAGTGGAGCTAATACTATCTATATCAACAAGTCCTATGTACAGAAGATCAAACTTCCATTACTAGCCCTACTGAATCCCATACTAGTATATAACGTTAATGGAACATGTAATGCTGCCAAATCAATCACACATTATGCCAAGATCATTATCCAATTTCAGAATCATTGTGAACAGGTCACAGCTGAAGTAACTGATCTATAAAAGCATCAGATGATTCTAGGATACATGTGGCTTAGTAAACACAACCTTGAGAGTAATTGAACTTTCAAAAAAGTCAAAATGACTTGATGTCCCTGGACATGTCAAATCCTAAAAGAAAAACCTCCTTTTGCATGCCAGCTTGAAGCTGAAGAACATGATTCCCTAGCTCATATCTTTGCTATGAAACATACTGAACCTAGCACATAGAAAGATCCAAAGCCTGAGGATCTTATTCCCAAACAGTACCATAAACATATGAAAGTATTCTCAAAGAAAGAATCAAAACAAATGCCTATATGAAAACCTTGGGATCATGCCATAGATATCAAAGATATGTTCAAATGAAAGAAAGGCCATTTGATACCCCTTTCACCCAAAGAACAGAAGGAAGTATCTGATTTCATTGATGATCAGTTGACTAAAGGATATATCAGACCTTCTAAATCACTGCAAACATTACCCATATTTTTCATGCCTAAGAAAGATGGTCAAAATGTATGGTACAGGATTACCACTATCCAAATGAATATACTATCAAGAACAATTATCCACTCCTCTTGATCTCACAGCTTGTATACAAGCTTAAAGGATCAAAATGGTTTATGAAGATAGATCTTCACTGGGGGTACAACAGTGTTTACATCAAAAAAGAGATGAATGGAAAGCTGCTTTTATTTGTCATTGAGGATCCTTTGAACCACTAGTAGTGTATTTTGCTTTGTGCAACTTGCCTGCTACATTCAAAACCATGATGAACAAACTATTCTTGGACATGCCTGATGTCATGGTCATACACACTGATGACCTCATGATCTTCACAAAGACTAATGACCACAAAGCACACAAAAGAATCATAAAGAAAGTATGGCAATGCCTTAAAGAACATAATCTATTTGCAAAACCAGAGAAGTGCACCTTCAGTGTCCAAAAAGTGGAATTCCTTGGCACGATAGTATCTCATGATAGAATCAAGATGAACAATAGTAAAGTCACAGTTATTAAGGAATGACCAATTTCAAAGAATGTTAGAGATGTATACAGCTTTCTCAGTCTAGCAAACTTCTATCACAGATTCATTGAAAGATATGCACAAAATTGCATGTCCTCTAAATGATCTAACAAGGAAGAACATCCCCTTCAAATGGACAGAAACCCAATAGACAGCATTTGACATGCTTGAGCATAGATTCACTACTGTCCCTATTCTCACTTATCCCAATAATGACAAAGTATTCTGACTGGAAATGGATGCTTCTAATTATGCCACTGGAGCAGTGCACTCCATAGAACAAAAAATAAAATGGCACCCCATTGCACTCTCCTCACACTCCATGACTCCTGAAAAACAAAACTATTCCATAGTGGATAAAAAAATGCTTAGTGTCATTAGATCACTCAAACAATGGCATCACTATCTAGAAGGAGCACACAATCAGTTCGAAATCTGGAATGATCATGCTAATCTACAATGGTTTATAAAATGCCAAGACTTTAACTGTTGGCAAGCCTGATAGGCATAGTATCTAATACATTTTAATTTCAAATAGCTTCATAAGGCAGGCATCACTATGGGTAAAGCCAATGCTTTATCTAAATGAGAAGACCATGCCATTGGCATAGAAAATGACAATATTGGAGTGCTAGTCATTCCACCTGAGCAGATCAGTATTACAGAAGTTCGTATCACTACAGATTCTGAATCCATCATTGAAAAAATCAGAAAAGTCATACATTTGCTCAAAGAATCTGATATCATTACCTTATGTCAGAAATACAACATTGACACACCTGAAGATGAACTTCTTCATGACAAAGAAGGAAATATCTATGTGCCTGATGATCAAGAACTAAGAATGGAAATTATCAGACTACATCACAACACTCCAGTTGTAGGTTATCCTGAATTAGAAAAGACAATAGAACTTGTACAACAAAGCTATACATGGCCTGGCATAAACACATTCATCAAAGAGTATATCACTAGATGTGAATGATGTACAAGATACAAGCCATCTAATATAGCATCACCCAGAAAACTTTGACCATTAGAACTATCAAATATGCCCTGGATTAAAGTAACCACAGACTTTACAACAGATCTATCCCTATCTAAAGAATAAGAATTTGACTCAATTCTAGTAGTCATTGATCAATTCTCTAAAGAAGTGTTATGCCTCTGCATAACTGTTGACACATGACCATGTAATCCTTCTTGATCTACAACTGGCACCTTCCTAGTTCTCCAATTGCATGGTCCTGAGGGTGTTGACTCAGGTATGTCAGAGGAAGGCTTTGTCACTACTCTGCAAATGTAGCTCTCTGTGCAGAAGCCTGAAATGTGGGCCAATACTTCTTGGAAAAATGGCAAGTCAACCATGCCTTAGAGGGAATGAGCCTGACTAAGTGTGAGAGTACAGAGTACTGCACTTGCTACTACTGCAAATAGAAAGAGCAATGAAGAGATGGCTTCTAGATCAGAACTTGATCGAAGCAAGTGGAAACTTTGATATAAATTGATCTACATGATGAATAGTGTATCTCAAGGTTAGAGTTACATGAAAGAAGCATCGTTGTATATATAGTACAAGAGGGCTTCAGGGCAGGTTAGATATAAATACTAAATAGGAAGGTGAGATGTGGTCTTAGATTAGATTGGGGAGAAGGGACTATGAGGCTATGTATAAGAGAGCATAGCTGAGGAGGAACTGTCCACATGTGAAATATTGTAGATATGAAATAGAAGAAATAAAGTATAGCCTGGGAGTAGTGTCCATCACCTTGCACAGCCTTGATGGTGATATTGATTGGTTAGAGTTTAGAAGGCATAGCCTTCTTCATTGGGGGTCTATGGGGTGTCATGGAAGTAGTCCCTGCATTGTAGAGTAGGTTGTCCCACAAGGAAGTAGAGGGAATGTCAGTTTGTAGGAAAAAGATGGTACCCTCTTGGTTAACCATAACAAGAAGTCAGATTCATTCCTTGCAACAAAACAGTTACCACATTAGACATAGCTTGACTCTATCTCTATAATGTTTGGAAAAATTATGGACCACCTCACAGTATCATGTCAAATAAAAAACCATGGTATGCATTACAAGTCATAAAGGACCTATGCAAATGACCAGGCATACAATCAAAACTCTCCACTGCCTTCCATCTATAGACAGATGAATAGATGGAAAGAATGAGTTGAGATCTACAAAAATATCTCAAACTCTTCACCACTGACAAGCAAAAAAAATGGGTTGATTGATTACCACTAGTACAATTCTCCTATAATGCAAAGAAGCAGGCTTCTACACAGAAATCAACCTTTGAAGTGACATAATCATACATTCCTAGAATGGGCTTTGAACAAAAGGTTACCAAAGCATCTGCAGCAGAAGAATTTACTACCATCATGCAGGATACTTTAGCCCAAATAAAAGCTAACCTAAAGAAAGCACAACAACAGATGAAAGTCCAAGCAGACAAACATTGCTCTAAAGCCCCTAAATATAAAATTGGTAATAAAGTTTGGCCTTCAACCAATAATTTTAAATTAAAACTTGTGCTTCCAAGAAGCTTATGAAATGATGGCTAGGATCATATGAGATCACAAAGCTTGTAGGAGATAGTGCACTGGAACTGAGATTACCACACTTGGTGCATATACATCCAGTTGTGAACATATCACATGTCCACCCTTACAAAGAATGCCTTGGTGGTCAAACAACCTTCCATCCTGGACCAGTGAATGTCACTGAAGACAGAGAAATTGAATATGAGGTTGACTACATAGTTGACACTCAATTCAAAAGAAATCGCCTAGAGTATTTTGTTTACTGGAATGGATATATGGATGAAGATTGCACATGGAAACCCTTGAATAACCTAGATGGTGCTAAAATACTATTAAAGAGTTTCACAAGAATTATCCAGATGCCCCACAATACATTCATCTTATGCAAGCAAACAGATTTCTTTTTAAGCTTTACAGACTATGATATACCATCACAAGAAATATCTACATCAAAACTACCCTTTAATCACCTGCAAGTCAATTCTTAGAGAGAGGATAGTGTTACAAACTATATTCTTTTTTTTTTTCCTTTATTTCTACTATTTTTCCCAATTTTATACATTAACTTTTGCATTTAGCCCCTATTTATTATTCCTATAACCTGAACCTGCCAAATGCTCAAGCCCATGCAGAGATCTAGATCCACCAGCCTCATGGCATCCTCATGCCATTCACCTTGACTCATCCAAGGTCTAGATTGCCTCATGCTTGCCTACATAATCACACATGTAGTCTAGACAAACATATATTCACCTCATGCCCCTATCTATGACTTGCCCATCTCATGTACTCCTTATACTAGGCTTCCCTTCCATTCTATGGCTGTACTGATACATGTGTTTCCCTCATGTTAGCCTCATCAATCATGCATGTAGCATAGTATATTGTTAGATCTAGTGTAAACTCCTAGATAGTATATAATGGCCCAAGCTGCCACCAGAGGGCCTCAGTCTTGTCCTTTTGGTCTTTCCCACTCATTGCTAGTGAGGGCTACATAAGAGCTACTTGAGTAATCTCTAGTTGCCTACTGCTTGATCAGCCTTACTGGTAAGATTTGGTTATTTCAGAAACATCCAAAACAACCTGAACAACTAACTGGTTCACAACAGATGTCAATATACAGTAATAAAGCAGAAAAAGCAAGTGAGAAATTTTTTGCAATCAGGTTGTTGTAGTACCAACCATGCATGCTGCCAATGGCAAAACTCTAGCAAAGAAACCCAAGTCTTCCATTACAGAAAAGAAAGCCAAGACTTCCCACAGGCATCAAATTTTCTATATTCCCACAAATTCTTGCTCTGAAAACCTGTCCCCTATGGGTCCAGGAATACTTACTTATGTCAAGAAATATACATGCAGTGCCACCTCCCATTGACTGGACATCACATAACACACATGACTTGGGGTTTCTTTGGGTTGAGATGGTGGCTGCATTTTATTGTTCCTGCACATGCTGCCACTTATCTAATCCATCCAAATATAGCAGGTGTGCTCATTCAAGAAGTGTGAGGCTGTGAGCAGCACTTGATGAGAGGACAATGGAACATAGCACAAAAAAAATGGGAAAAAAATATAGGGCAGATGATACAGTATATATTTACAGTGCTGGGTGGTGAACAAACCATGTACATCAATGAGATGATACATAATCTGAGAAAAGTGCCAGATAAATGGTATAAAGTGTGTAAAGTACTACTTTACAATGAAAAACATAGTGTTTTGTGACACTCTAATTGACTGGATCTGTTTGTTTTATTTGTGTCTGCATTGATTGGCTTGCTTGGTGAGTTTATTTTTTGTGGCCTGCATGTCAGCTATTGACTGAGAGTCACCAAGTTGGAGTCAGAATGACTTGGCAAAAGCAATTGGTGAGTGACATCGCCATGCACCAAAGACCTCACCTTCCTAGGAATTTGACATGTGACACTGTGTGTATTGTTGGAACTGGCAAGCATGTGCATAGCCACTTGTCAGCCCTGCCAGGCATCATTCTACAGACCTATATACATTTTCACTTGAAGTTGTATCATGCACTTTACATTTTCATACCTACTTGCCTATGTTGTTTATTGTCTCGACCCTTCATTTCATATGCTACCTTTTGCACTCAAGTACTTATATCTATGAGTATATAGTTTCTTGCTCGATGACTGCTACCTCAGTCTATTCTACCACACATGACTGAGGTGAGCTACTTCCTTACCATGCCAGACTAATTGATTACTATGTATATAGACTGCTCATCTAGGTAATTACCAATGAGTCCATTCTACTGCATGCAACTGAGACTGTTCATCTAGCTGCACACTCTCACTTTCGCCCTACTTATGCTCTCTCAGGTTATGAGCCCTGACTGTTTCCATTAAAACTGTAACCTGCCGATTAATCAGCCATGTCTGACACTCCTATGACTACCGATATGCTGCCAAGCAATGTACCAAAGCTTGATGTCAAAGGAATGAATTGGGCGATATTTTCCTTCCATTTCCAGGTAGCTGTTGAGGCAAAGAGCATGTGGGGCCACTTCAATGGCACCATCACACAGCTGTTGCACACCACTTCCTTGACAACTGCACAGGAAGAAGAAATTGCAAAATGGAAGAAAAGTGAGGGGATATCTAAGCACTTGCTCACCCAGCACATCCTGGACTCAACTGCACTAAAGATTTGCAAGCTGACTACTGTTAAGGCCATGTGGGCAGAAATCACACACAAATATCTGGAGAAAGGAACTTACGTGCAGACCAAATTATGCACATAGTTCCTAGAAATGAAGGTGGTGAAAGGCAGTGATGTCCGACAGTTTCTGGATGGACTATGGACAAAGTGAGAGGAGTTAGCATTCATTAGCATTGACATTGATAAAAAAGACTACCATTCAACAATCATCAGATCCCTTCCCAACTCCCTCTCCAACTTCGCATTCAGCCAGCTCGCCACCACACGTCTATATGCATCAATGAAAATGATTGAACCAGATACTCTGATCTCATTGATTAGCAAGGAGTTGTTACAATTTTGTTACTTCATCCATGAATTCTCCTTTTCTCTTACTTTTCCTATATGCGAACATGGAGACACCCCTCAGTCTCCAATATTAGCTTCATCCTTTTAGTCAATCCTAATGCCATTCTCCTTCTGCTCCTTTAGTCAGACTTATACCTCCTATGTTGTTTCTCTCACAATGGCATGTGCTTCCCGTCTTTCATCATGTTCTCTCACATTCCTATGATGACATCTTGTTCCATTGTGTTCTCTCACATTCCTATGACAACATCTTGTTCCATCATATTCTCTCATATTCTTTCTCTTTCCTCTTTTGACTTTCATCACACTGATCCATGCACCTCTCTTCCTCCTATAAATACTGGGTCACTTCTGCATGTATTCTTTACTCTTGATCTATGCAATCATAGTATATATTAAGTCTCAACCTTAGTCACTTCAAGGCTAGCTCAATGCTAGCATACCCTCAGTTTAACCTTTGTCACTTCGAGGCTAGCTCAATGCTAGCATACCCTTAGTTTAACCTTTGTCACTTGTGAACGTTAACATCTCAGACGTCGGTCTCTATATGAGTATCGCCTGAGTGTGTTACCTAGTATTGAGTACTTCTTTGATACGCTCTGCATAACAAAAGACCAAGAGTATCCTTAGT
This sequence comes from Boletus eberwhitei, assembly GCA_038090915.1. Taxonomy (NCBI): domain Eukaryota; kingdom Fungi; phylum Basidiomycota; class Agaricomycetes; order Boletales; family Boletaceae; genus Boletus; species Boletus eberwhitei. The sequence continues at coordinate 24,209 of JBBPNO010000251.1, forward strand.
CCCACCTATTTAGGTAAAGAACCTCTCCATCGTCACCACAAGTTTCAGAAAGGGATTATTCTCCCTTAACCCTGAGGAGTCTGACATAGAAATCAACTCACCCCCATGAGGAAACACCCCAGTAAACCCTAGACCCATAGTTGCTCCACCAGCAAACCCCAGACCCTTAGCCATCACACCTCTGCCACCATCAGCCTTGACCACTGCACCTCCACCAGGAACACCTAGTGCATCCACACCAAAGATGTCATCGAAAGCCACAGAATTCAAAGTGGCCCTCCCTGCCAACTTTTCTGGAAAATCCACAGATGTCTCCAGATGGATCAAGGCTATGAGAGCCTACTTCTCCTTGAATGCCACCCTCTATTCCACCAATGAAGGAAAGGTCACCACCACCCTGAACAAAATGAGCGAAGAACGTGGAGCCAACTTTGCCAAGATGTAGTATGACAAACTCACCAATGCCATTATCCCCAACACTGAGAAAACCTTTGAAAAGTTCACGTCGAACTTTGAAACCACATTTTATCCCTTTGACACTAAAGCCACTGCCTGCTAGACTTGTCCAAGCTAGTCCAGAAATCCATCAGATGACCAGACAGAATCCATGATAACAGATTCCAACAGTACATCACCGACTTCCAGAACTTGACCTGCAAAGCAGGAATTGTAGATGATATTACTCTCATCGATCAATTTTCCCTAGGAATTGAGCAACGAATTGCCACCATGATCCTCTTCATGACACCCATTCCCATCACAATCAAGGAATGGATCAAATGAGCCAAGACCTTCCATGCCCAGAAAATATGTATAATGGCCCTCAAAAGAGGATGCCCCCAGAACTCTTTCACTTCTTGCCCTCAGAAAGACCCAAATGCTATGGATGTGGACAACATCACCATATCCAAACTAACCCCTACCGAATGAGCCCACTGTTTCCAAGAAGGACTCTGCCTTTGTTGCTGAAAGAAAGGCCATAATGCCAACAATTGTACCACTTTTCCCACCTCCAAGTCGAGAAACCTTCTAATGAGTCCTCTCTCCATGACGAAAATATCAACAAGGTCACCATTGCCACAGAAATTGCTCAAGCTGAAAAATCCAAAGACATAATCCTTCCCAACTTTTGCTCCAACTTCGCCGATGTCTTCGATGAAGCCACTCATGCAAAGCTTCCCCCACATTGCCCTTACAATCATATCATCAACTTGAAATATACCTTTGTTCCTAAGATCACTAGAGTCTACCCACTTAACCCTGCCAAAAAGGAAGCCTGTAAGCAATTCATAGAAGAACACCTGAAAACTGGTCGCATCGTCCCTTCAAAATCCCCTCAAGCTTCACCCTTTTTCTTTGTTCCAAAGAAGGATGGGTCTTTATGCCCCTGCCAAGACTATCGCTATCTCAACAGCCATACCATATGCAACACCTATCCCTTACCCCTTATCTTGGAATTAGTCAACGACATGAAGGAATCCAATTACTTCACCAAGTTTGACATTCGCTGGGGGTACAACAACATCCGCATTCGCGAAGAAGACCAATGGAAAGCTGCCTTCATCACTCCACAGGGTCTCTTCAAACCTATGGTCATGTTCTTTGGCTTTTGCAATGTGCTGGGAACTTTCCAAGCATTTATGAATCACATCTTCGCCAACATTGTTATGAAACCAATCATCCTCAACAAAAGATCTCCACAAGGCTCGGTGGTACATCATAGGTTACACTGATCCTGGCTCAATGGAAGTAGAGGGTGGGGGTCTAGTCTGTCTAACAGCAGCCTACAATGACCAAAGGTCAAGGCAATGACTTTAGCTGGTAAACAAGTGAATTCAACTGGGGTACCAGTTATCAAAGTGTCTACTTTATATATGTACAGGGTATGTGCACAGACCAAGCAGTGCGTGTGAGTGATTACTATAGTAAGATATATTATAGAAGCATTTGTGTGAATGAGGAGACGGAAATAAATGTGTGAAAAAGATAAGGTGTGAAAAGACAGAGATGAAATACATGTATTTGGTCACATGATTTGGGTCTGGACTTTGTCATGTGACTGATTATGTAATAGTTCTCATGATCATGTGGTATTGATCATGTGATTTTATAAGTGAAGAATGAGTAACAAAAAGTTTGAAAATATTCATATTATAACACTACCCCCTTTTTATGACTCGAATTCCAGGTGAGTCATTGTTGGTTGGATAGAGGTGAGGTTTTTGAAAGGAGAGAAAAAAGATTGAAATGCAGAAGCAGTGAGACCACGTAGTTTTCTTGGGGTGGATGGGTTTTTCTTGTGGAATTTAGTGACAGCATTTGGGGCTGTATTGATTATATCACTTGATTCCCATGTTCTATCAGTTTCATCATATCCTGCCCAATGAACTAGGTATTCTAACTTCCAGTTTTTCATTCGGAACACTGCAATATACTCAATCTCAAATTGTTCTTCGCCTTCCTGATCTATTTCAATTGTGTCAGGACGGACTTTGGGTTGTCCTGGTAATGTTTCCTGATATGGTTTAACACGAGAGATATTGACCATGGGATGTATACGTATATTGTTGGGAAGGTTTAGAGTTACAGTGTTTGGAAGGACTTTAGTGATTTTGTATGATCCAATCCATTTTTGGGTAAATTTTTCAGCCATATATGGGAGATTGAGTTTGTCTGTGGATAACCAGACCTGTTGTCAAATTGTGTATTCTGGAGCATCCGAACATTTCTTTTCTGATGCTTTTATCATCTTTTCTCTGGTTGCTTCCAACATCTTTTCTATCTTTTTATGTGACTGGCTGACCTCTTCCGTGAAGCCTAAGAGTTTTCCTTCGAAACCCATGCGAGGTGCATAGTTTCTAGTGACATTAAAAGGAATTTCTCCAGTGGCTGTAGTAACGGTATTGTTGTGGGAGAATTGTGCCATTTTTAGCCAATCGACCCATTGATCTTGTTTCTTTTCAATGTAAGCGCAGAGATATTGTTCTAGCTCTCTGTTTATGCACTCTGTTTGACCGTCCGTTTGTGGGTGGTAGGCTGTAGAGATCTTTTGGGTGATTTCAAGGAGTTTGCATAGGTCCTTGGTAAAGGCAGACACGAATTGAGGTCCACGATCTGAGACTATGGTAGAGGGGAGTCCGTGTATGCACCAAACATTGTCTCTAAATAATTTTGCTAATTCCAAAGAAGAGCATGTATCGTATGTAGGAATAAAGACTGTTTCTTTTGAAAAATGATTGACAATGATGCATATTGCCATAAAAGATTGCGATTTGGATAAACCCGTAATGAAGTCTATAGATAGATCTTCCCAGGGGTGTTTAGAAGCGGGAAGTGGAAGAAGTTTTCCTGCCGGTGCTTTTTGCTTACCCTTCATGAGGGCACACACTTGGCAGCTGTCTACATATTCTTTAATGTCTTTTGTGACTCCTGGCCACGAGAAGTAATGAGTGAGAGTATATAGTTTTTGAATGTCCACCATGACCTGCAATGGGAGAGTCATGGCATAAAGTTATAAGACATGTATGTAATTGTTCAGGTACAAAAATTTTGTTTTTGTCGTTTTTGAAAATATTCATGTTATAATCGAAGGTAAAGTCATTTATGGCATTAATGCCAAGAGAAATCAAAAGTGATTCCAATTCTGATAGAAATTCTGAAGATATTGAAACAGAATTGATAAAAACAGAAGGAGGTAAAACTGTAATGTTCATATTATGATCCGGAACTGCATCTCTGTGATCTGGACAATGAGATAGAGTGTCTACTCATCCATTTGTTAAACCTGGTTTATACACAAATACATAATTGAATTCTTGAAGAAGTGTGTGTCATCGAGCCTGTCAACCATTGAGTGTTTGAGGCTTCTTCCAGTATTCGAGGTTCTTGTGGTCAGTCCATATTTCAAATTGGATATGACCTATTAAATAATGACACCATTCTTCCAGTGCCCTGATGACTGCTAAAAGTTCTTTATCGTAAATAGGATAGTTGCGCTCTGTGCTATCAAATGAATGTGAAATGAAGGCTACTGGCCTCCAGTTACTGTCTTTGCATAATGTTGAGAGCACTGCTCCTGTGGCTATATCTGAGGCATCTGTCTCCACTCACATTTCTTGTTCTCTATTTGGGTAAGTGAGCAGTGGTGCCGTTGTGAACTTGTGCTTTAAGGTTTCAAATGCCTTTTGTTGATTGGATTCCCATGTGAACGGAACATCTTTCTTGGTAAGATCATTCAGGAGGCATGCGATATTGGCGAAACCTTCTATGAAGTGTCTATAATAATTACATAAACCAAGAAAACCTTGTAACTGTTTTAAATGAGTGGGAATGGGCCAGTCCATGACCCCTGATACTTTACTCATTTGCATTTCTACCCCCTTTTTAGATACTACCATACCGAGAAAATCTACTTTGTTCTTTGAGAAGAAACACTTTGAGGGTTTTACGTAAAGGTTGTTCTTGCATAAGCAATGAAGTACCTCTTTTACTATCTCTTCGTGTTCTTTGTCCATTTTTTTGAAGTAAATATCATGCAGTCATCTATGTAGATTATTACGACTGCGTACATGTCATTAAATATATCATTCATCATCTGTTGGAATGTAGGGGGAGAATTAGTCATTCCAAAATACATTACAGTGGGCTCGTATGCCCCAATTGGTGTGACGAAGGCACCTTTCCATTCGTCTCCTTCCTTTATCTGCACATTATTATAACCCCAATATAAGTCAAGGGTTGTGAATTTATCAGCATTTTTCAGCTGATCAATCAATTGTGGGATCAGGGGTAGAGGATAGGAATTCTTGATGGTACCCTCATTTAAATAGCGATAGTAAATGACCATTCTTTTCTTGCCATCTTTTTGGAAATGAAGAAAACGGGTGATGTCTGTGGGGATTTAGAAGGTTCAATATACCCTCTTTTGAAATCTTTGTCTATGAATGCACAAACTTTGTCCATTTCCACATCTGATAGTGGGATGACTCTTCCTTTCTTGGATATGAAGTCCAGCTTGAGATCTACGGCATGATTCCAAGGCTTTCTGGTCAGCATTTTTGTTGATTTTTGTTCTGAGAAGACATCTAGAAACTTGTGGTAAGCTTTGGGTATCTTCTTTTCTAGTCCTTCCTCTATAGTACAAATGTTTGTAGTGGTAGGTACAGGTCCAAGTCCCATAATTTTACAGTATTGAGTGCAATGGGGAAAGTCTATTGTCTGGTTTGTCCAATCAATGTTAGGATTATGGCAATAGAGCCAATCATATCCTATACTCATGCGATGGGTTCCCAGTTTAGAAATATAAGCATCTAGAACTTTGTAATGTCCTGCTATCTCCACAATAAGGATTACTGCATTTTGGATCTGGCCTATAGTACCTTCTGATCCATCAGCATTATGTACCGGTATCGGGTTTTGCAGTTTAAAAAAGGGAATACCATAACATTGTACATAATCATAGTCTATAAAAGTGTGGGATGCTCCAGAGTCCAAGAGAGCTTTAAACTGATAGCAGAGCCACTGGCCATCCTGCTGGCAATGTATGATGGTCTCAAGCGAGAACTCTCCGCCAAATGACAATGTCGTTGCATGATGCATCGTGACCTTTGAATCAAGGGGTTTATAGATAGAAGATATTTTTTGTTGTTTTATAAGGAAATTAAGCACACTATTATTATACTCTGGTGCTGTGCTCAATTGAGATGCCCTTACAGAGTTTGAACCCAAGCTACGTAATACAGAAGAGAAAGTACATAAAGGGAAATTGTTGTCCATACAATCAACTAAATGTTCATACACGTAAGTACCCTCATCATTCACGTGCTCTGTCCTTTTAAAGCCTCAGCTGCTTGGTGCTTTGCTTCAGCTTCAAACTTGTCTCAGTAAAATGCTTTGACCTCCTCTGAGATAAAGGCGCATTGTACTGCTTGCAGTATCGGTGCAGCTGCTGGGGGAATTGGGAGTGGACAACCTGGATAATGTTGGGCGACCTGTGCCTGCTGAAAGTAGTCAGCATACTCATTTTCTGCTGTGGGTACATATGCTCCTTGGTTGTAATCCCAAACATACTGCTGTCATTGTTAGGGGGGGCATGTTTGTCTGCGATACAGCTTTTTGGGACAGTCTGGCTTAATGTGGCTGGATAGACCACACAAGTAGCATGTCCTTGTATCAGGACGAGGAGCTGATGGTCCAGCCTGCTGGACGCCGATTTCCATTGGGGCTCCTTGGCCCAGTTGAGTTCCATATGCCATAAATTGTGGTTGTGGCACAGAGGGAGGTGGGGGGAAGCGGGGTTGAGATTGCGGAGGGTAATGTGGGGGCCCTCGAGGGATAAAACAACTGTTTGCTGGTGGTCCTCTTTCGATCACCATCTTTTCAAACACTCAACCGATGTGCTGGTATTCTTCTTTTAGCACTCTGTAATCATTTTGGTCTACTACGTTCAGATTCATGCTTGCTCTCTCATAGATTTTAAAATCCATGGCCTTTTTGAGTAGCATTACTGCATGGTAGTCTTTGATGTTCACTTCCTTTTGCAGGATTTCAAATCTCTGCACAAACAGATCAATTGGGTGTCCATTTTGACAAAGTCCTTCAAGTTTCTTTAGGGATTCATGAGCCAGCATGTTGATCCGGAAGTATGACTTTATTTCTCCTTGTAGCTTTTGCCAAGATGGCCACGCGGAGTCTCCCAGTCTACCTGTGACTCTTCCATTTTCATCTTTTAAATCTTTGTATTCTTCGTCATAATATCTTTCTAGGGTTATTTGAGTGAATCCTTCCACTTTGCCTTCTAGACATGATAATACTGCAACACATCGTAATTTATCTGAGTTCCATTTCTGGGCCTCAGTCCATAAGTGCAGTTTGATCCACCATACACAGAATGTGTTTCAATCACTGTTCCAATTTCCGGGGTCGGCGATCCTCTTTGTTATCAATGTTTTTTCTTTGTTGATGCTTAAGTCGGCAAGTCGCTGGATGAGGTCATCGAGGTCCACTGACATATTTGATAATGAGTTTTAGTGAAAAGTGGGGGCGGAGGTAAGAACGAAAGTAGTGGATTCCACAAACGCTAAATGCGAAGGGATGGTGGTAAGGGTGGACGCGATCTACTCTAACTTGGTATTTTATCCTTGCTGGCATAAACCTTCTTTCAGAACCTTACTGTGCAGTATCTTCCAACCACACTCTGGGGTTCCTATGACTTGATCCTGGTGACTGCAGCAACCTGGGATATTTCTATAATAAAAACTATTTCTTTTCCTTGTTCTGGTCGGAGGTGTACACATGGGAAAGAACCGTGATGATTCTGACTATTGTACTATGTGTGACGTCTCAGGTAATCACATGAATCTGGGTTCACTAGCGTAGAACTAACGTACAAACTGCTAGATCTCAGCAGATGACGGGGGCTAGTGCACTATGCCCAAGAGCAATGTTATCCTTATTTATGAACACCAGATGAGCATATAAACTAGCATTTCACTGAGTGCTATACTCGTCACCGTCAAGTGGTGGATACTATAGAATATCCCCTTAGCTCTGGGGTCCAAGCGTTGTGTATTGTAGTCGAATCCAAGTGTTATGAAACCAATCGTCCTCAACGAAAGATCTCCACAAGGCTCGGTGGTATGTCACAGGTTACACTGATCCTGGCTCAATGGAAGTAGAGGGTGGGGGTCTAGTTCATCTAACAGCAGCCTACAATGACCAAAGGTCAAGGCAATGACTTTAGCTGGTAAACAAGTGGATTCGACTGGGGTACCAGTTGTCAAAGTGTCTACTTTATATATGTACAGGATATGTGCATGGACCAAGCAGTGCATGTGAGTGATTACTATAGTAAGATATATTATAGAAGCATTTGTGTAAATGAGGAGACGGAAATGAATGTGTGAAAAAGATAAGGTGTGAAAGAGATGGAGATGAAATACATGTGTTTGGTCACATGATTTGGATCTGGACTTTGTCATGTGACTGATTATGTAATAGTTCTCATGATCACATGGTATTGATCATGTGATTTTATAAGTGAAGAATAAGTAACAAAAAGTTTGAAAATATTCATATTATAACAAACATGATCACAGAATGTTGGCTCAAAATCTACATGGATGACTTAGGCCTGCATACCACCGGCACCCTGCACCTTCATCATGAATGAACACGTCACGTTTGCCAACAACTTCATGAAACCGGACTCTCTGTAAAACTATTGAAATGCTCCTTCGACTCCCCCACTATGGAATACTTAGGAATTATCATCAGCAATGGACACGTTCAAATGGACCCAGCTAAGCTCTCTGCCATCACTATCTAGAAACCCCCTACTTCCATCAAGGAAGTTCCTTCCTTCCTCTGTTTTGCCAACTTCTATTGCAAATTTATCCCTAATTTCTCCAACCTTGTCACCCCCCTCACATTTCTCACCAAAAAGATCAACCCTGGGTCTGGACCCCACTTCAGCAACATGCTTTTGACACCCTTCACCATACCTTCTCCTCTGCCCCTGTCCTTGCTATTTCTGACATGTCCTGCCCTTTCCATATCATGACAGACGCCTCTCTTCTCGCAGCCAGTGCAGTCCTTATGCAAAAGAACACAAACAGTGATCTTCACCCATGCGCATACTTTTCCAAAACTTTCTCCCTCGCAGAACGCAATTATGACATCTACAACCATGAACTTCTTGCCCTTATCCTTGCCCTTGCCGAATGGAAATACTACCTTCAGGACACCTCATTCCCCACCTCCATCATTACCGACCACAAAAATCTTTCATATATCAAGGATCCTCACAAACTCTCTCATCAGCAAGCTCACTGGGCTCTCTTCCTCCAAGACTTCCATATTACTTGGATTGTTACCCCAGGAATGCACATGGGGCCCACTAATGCCCTCTCTCACAAAGATTGCTCTGATACCATCTCTGATAACATGGACGCCTCCATTGTCCCTGACCCGCTCATTATTAATGCCCTTGATCTCACCCTTTCCACCTCCATTTCTCATTCCACCCCATCCGATCCTTTTGTCCTTCGAGTTCTCTCCACCCTTAAAGAGGGCTCTCCTCTTTTCTCTCATGCCTTCCTAGCAAACTGGGCCTTCGATAATGGACATCTCTACTTCAAAGGCTGCATGTTTGTCCCGCCCACTTCATGCTCGGCCCACCTTCATGCCATCCATTCCTCACCCCTGTCAGGCCACATGGATATCTTCCACACTAAATCTGTTCTTGAATATGACTACTGATGGCCTGGTTTCACCTCTTTTGTCAAACACTTCATTGATGGCTGTGCTATCTGCCAACAGAACAAGGTCAACACCCACCCTACCATTCCCCCCCTCCACCCCATTTTATCTTCCCATTCTCTTCCCTTCAAACAACTCTCTGTTGACCTCATCGCTGACCTACCCCCCTCCGCAGGCTTTGACTCTATTGTGGTCATAGCAGACCATGGGCTTATGAAGGGGGTAATCCTTACTCCATGCTCTAAAACCATTGATGCCACAGGAATCGTACAAATATTCTTTGACAATGTATTCAAACACTTCAGACTCCATAACCCCCTGATCTCCAATTGGGATCCCCAATTCGCCTCTGCCTTTGCAAGAGAATTAGCCTCCTTTTAAAATATAATGTACAACTATCTACGGCATACCACCCACAGATGGATGGACAAATCAAAAGAACCAATCAAGAGTTGGAAACCTATCTTTGGATCTTCTGTGCCAACAACCCCTCATCCTAGGTACAATCCCTATCTGCTGCTGAATTCCACCATAATTCCACCCCACATCACTCCACAAGGAAATCCCCATTCTCCCTCCTCTATGGTTATGAACCTCAATCCTACCCTTCCCTGGATAAAACCTTTCTTCCCACTCTTGAAAATTGACTTGCTTCTCTAGATGAAACTTGAAAAGAAGTGCTTGCAAATCTGCCAGGAAAATCATGTCATCAAGAATAACTCACCAATTTTCCCCATGGAAATCTGAAGATAAGGTCTGGCTCAAAGCAACTTATCTCCACCTCCATTACCCCTCTCGGAAACTTG